>JAQIXS010000969.1:0-35887 GCA_034700785.1 Rossiulus vilnensis | reverse complement strand
GTGGAAAACCAATTTTTCACGAAAAAACTCAGTTAGTCATGCAAAAATGTGTATTTTATACTTAAAATCGAATGCGTAATGTACCACGCACCAGCAACTCTAAACACCTGCACAATGTTGGTACTTTTAACCGTTAACTTACAGATGTACCTTTGCAGAAGACATTCTACCAAACTTTCAGATAAATGTACAGTTTATGTACATGTACAGTGTATATGCTTTTTAGCACACTCTTTTTTGCATATATCCATGCCCTTAGCAAAACCAAACTCTCCTAGAGCTCCACGAAAATGTGCATATAGAAGATTTTGCCTTGAAAATGGTTCAAAAGCCAAAATTATTATGGTAATTTACACTTTATGTGCATCTTGATCACTTCAGTTGATCTTTCAAGCACGGTGTACACGTTCCTACGCGTGGCCCTACAATCTAACCTTAAAATTACAACATGCACGTCACAGTCTGTCAGGGTGTTACTCATAGATATGTTAAATTGCGTGTCACGAGTGGTGCTGCGCCAAATATGTTTGCACAAGTAATTAAGATTTTAAATTACAAGCAAGCGTTATGTTTATATTAACTCCATCCCACATTATGCGAGCGTGGTGCAGGTCGATCCAACATTTTCGCCGAAGACTTCACACATTGTCGCAATAATTTTCGCAGTCAGCACTTTTCAGTTAATATCATTAGCAACCGTAATACACACACACACGATAAAAAGATAACAGAATATCTGTTTGAAAATTAGGCATGCAACGGTTTGCTTATCATCTATGTTTAAGATTTCTTTAAAATAAAATCTGTTAATGCATCCGTTTCTCCACTTACTTGTTTGGGCTAACAGGATATGTAAGCTACAATGTATTTACAAATAAGTTGTCCTACAACACCAACGTACTTGTAGTTGTCACTGATTAACTACCAGTACCCAGATCATGAATTGATTGTTTATACCAAATATCCGAATGGTCTCAGCATTAGTTTCGCAATATGTTTATTAAAAATGGTGGAATAATGTTGACCAGAACATCTTGTTAAAAGATAGCTAACTTTATCAGAGAGGAGTGGTTTTATATGCTCTTATCTAATTTTATTACAATACGAGCTTTGAATTATCACGGTAGATCTTGATAATGTGTAAAAAATTACTGTACGGTTTATCTAAAGTTGAGTTAATATTATGTAACGAAGTCAAGATATGGCCATACTGTATATGGCTCATATACGCTCGTATAATCATGTATAACCCCATTTATGGACATATTCAACATTTCTGTCGGGTTGCAAAGCCAGGGTTAAGAATTGTTTTAGCTTCAGATTTCATTAAATAAAGTATTGCGCAATCCACCACTGGTGGCCATTAATTAAGACTGCAGTTCAAGAGTGGGCTTCATTAGCTGGAAAAGCACTTAAATTGTAGAATTGTAATTTTCATAATTTTCCAGCAACACTTGCATGCAACCTTGTTGTTACCTGAATTCCAAACGATAGGCGAATGGGATCATAAGGTGTGAATGATAAAGGCTAGAAGTGGGCCTTTTAATTATTATATTTTGACAATAAACATTCATTCGCTAATGCAATGATACAAATTAATAAAATAACCACAATCAGACAAGCAGTACAAGTCAACTTTAAACCTTCCATATTTATTCAACGTGTCACCTCGAAGCAGAAGGTTGTTGCATTAGACGTTTTTAAGATGGCTGACAGCAAAAAATGTTTAAGGTTGGCAATCAATGTATGCTTGGATGTACATTTAGAATGCCATCATTTAGGAGCAGCCATGTTTGCTCGTCGAATTAACGTATCACTAGTTTTTACACCAATGGAAAATGGCTATTGTGCAGCCACCGAGAAACTATCTTGCTTGTGCAAAAATGTGCCATTCATGACCGTAAAAAGTCGTTGCATACAGGAAGCGATGGTTATGAATGGCTGAGGTACATGTACCCTTCTAGCGGAACCATTGTTAACCTTCCTCCGTCTAAGGCTCTCCACCAAAAGTGCGTTCGCCCAACGCGCTATGTCACGTAGGGTGATCAGCCCTTGCGCACAAGCAAGCGTGAATGTTCCAAAGTGAAAAACGTTGAAAATAATCAGAACCCTGAAGGAGAATGGAAAGCATTGGTGCCAATACATCAAGCTTTTACTAGCGGAGATACGCCTTGGCAGCGGCAGAAAAACTATCTGCAGTAGCAGCTGTCACGCTTCGCCTTGAAGGAGGAAAAAATGCATTAACATTCACTAAGGCGAACAAAATAGTTCGTTTAATAACATGCACCCACCAGCCTTCATCGCCGACTGACGTAAAACTTAATTTCTCAATCGAAAATGTGCGAAATAGTTTGTCGAGGCAGAGAACAAAAATCGTTGCAAAAAAAAAATCTCCTGTTTAAAGTCACCGCAAAATGCGAGCGTATTCCGCATGGCCCGCCAATCAATGGCTTCCAGGGACGCCGCTAAAGCTGAAATTAATCACACAATGGCATGCCCAAAACTTAATTTAACATGCAAATGGCTGGCCTACTTCATTTGAGCATAAAGCCTGAATTTAGCGAACCGTGGACGCATTGCGCAGAGCCTCGTTATTCGCGTCTGATGTGTCTTATTTGGAGGCGTTGAGAAGAAGTTTCCAAAAGGGTGGGCATGAAGTCAGGCTCATCTGCCTACTCATCAGAAAGCTTATTCTTAATTGTAATCGCTAAATCGTGGAAAAAAGCACGTGTTAAGAATTGCCTGGCACTCTGGTAAAGAAATTGTCAAAATCGAAACTGGCTGTTTCTGTCCTGAGAATATGGCCATATATGAAGTTATAGATGTCATGAATGACCATGTATGAGTCATTTAGGACCATATATAAAACCATATTTTGCCATATATGGCTGCATACATGGCCACATACAGAAAAGGTTTTATGGCTATATTAGATAAAGCCATATATGGCTGCATACGCTAGCTAGTCGAGCTTGTACTAAGACAATCTAAAGACAGTCTCTTGCACTGCTCAGCAAAGGTAATACATGCCAATATAAATAGAAATTTAGCTTTAATATTTGTTACTATATTATATTTTCCAGGTATGGACGTAAAAGAGATATGCATGACCATATCAGTAAATATGATGGCAAACAGTATATGATCATATGTAAGAATGTAAAACATTGACATGTACCGCCATATATTGGTTTGATGCGTTCATATATGGATATGAATGGACATACACTGTACATAGTCATATAGGTCCATTAGTAACCAATTCCTAGTCTAACCATATTTGAAATACATGTACATGCAAGTCATCATTGACTCTTATTTACGTTTCCCACCCGGGTCCCGAAAGCAAACTGTTCTTTTGTACAGATGACGATCAGTAATGCCAAAGCGTTTTCATCCAAATCTGCGGAGAATCTGGCAAAAACAACACTAGGGATCGATTTTCTTAGCCATCCAATATTGTTGTCGCCCGCCACCAAAGGCGCTGCGATCAGTCCGCATCCGCGAGGCTTCCGCCACGCCCTCAGTAATTGATCTTTTCCATGGATTTGTCTTCAAACAGAGGGGACAACCGGCGCACTATTGATACAGTTTTTCGAAAGAAATTTCCACGATTAGCACTTTCAGTAATCAGTTATCAGCCCGCTAAATTACATTGTTTTCTGGAGGCACTTCCGATCGAGAGACGTGGCCAATCGTTCGTGGAAAAATCTACAAATAGGCTCATAAGCGAATCTGCTGTTTGAACAGTTTCGTTCTCGCATACTCGATCGTGCACCCCCAATTCTGAGTCGCTTTAAATAGCTGCTCTGATTTCCGTTGTCGCTTTGTGCCTACTGCACTAGAAGCGCACGCACCGATGCAAATGTTTCCAAAATCCGACAGGACAAATGTTGGAAATTGGCGAGTAGGTCCACTGGGGAAAAACAAAAGCCTGCGAAGTCCGTAAGCATCGAGCGAGTTGTTCCAACGTGATAAGTGTAGGCGTACTAAGACTAGCTGGCATGGTCAAAACGTAACGCCACTGACGATTCAGACGATGAAGGGTGAAGAGCAATGTTAAATGGATGGATGGATTGAAGCTGGAGAGAAACTGTGAAAGAGACTAGGAAAAAGCCCTCCTTGGTCAATTCACTCGAGATGAAAACGGTTGCCAGGGAAACGATGAAAACCAAACAGCGGAAACAACACAGTGAGCAGGAAGTTCTCTAAGACCCGCCAAAGGAAAAGGAGATCAGAACGGACGTAACAACTACAAATATGAAAAATATATCGACCTCACATGAAGTATTCTTGGTTCGACGCATTAAATGGAAACGTCATGGCAATTAAGTGGTCAGATTAAAACTTATTGAATTCTTCCAGGCTGCAAACAGAGATAAGGGAAGGCATAAGGGGCCATCCACAAAGGACCCCCAAGTCCGGTTTTTATAAACACCCCTTCCCCATTCATGTCCAATCCTGTTTGGAGAAACGCTTACGCATTGAACAAATTAAATGTATAATTTTTTAATGATTAGATCGAGGTGGTTCATGTACATGCACATACATGTAGATAATTCTAACAGTAAAACAGGCTGCAATGATTTTCCAAAAAACAACGAAATTTGAGTAACCATCCAGCCGTAATATTAATTGCAACATTGGCAATTTAGTTACAAATACATAACCAGACTATCTGTTTTTCAGTTTTCAATCATTCCGCATTAAATTCGGAGATTTCTGGAAATCCTCTTTCCTGTTTTCCTGTTATTTTACTTCATATTTAAGCCACAAATACAGCATCAAAAGGTAAGTGCGTCTTAGATTCAAAGTAATATTTTTTCCTTAATTCCAGGAAGACTTACAGGTACTTTCCAGTGAATACGGTAAATGAAGTCAATTCAGAATAGGATAGTTTTCCGCTTACATGTTATTTGCGACAGGACTGGTAGGAAAGGAATTTAAATGTAATATAACAATGTGCATCAGTAGCTGTAAAGAAATGTTGTTGCTCAGAGGAGATCGGTTTGTAACCACAACCTATGTGTACCTTTCTGGAGTTTTTGCCTTAATTGCACCAGGATAATACAATACCTTCAAAGGAAAAGTTCAAATATGTACTTTTCACTTAAATTTTTGTACACAAACGTACATTGTTTGCTGTATTTTTTATTATAAGCAGGGGAGTATAAGGGAACGTTTATTAATTTAATATTAGACTATAAACTACTTTTAAATAGTACTTCTTTAACTGAAATTTGCTTCCATGAGTGCATATACATCATATGATCATATGATGGCCGCATTATTTTACGCCATGCAGGTCTGCGTGCGAGGCTACTTTTATTTTTAATCTGCAAAAAGGAACGCGAAACACATCTTCGAAACAACTCGGTTTTTTGTCATTAGATGTCAAAACAGATAAAAGCAATTTTTACTCAAAACGAAAGCTATCAAATTGAAAATTTGTCAGGCGTGCATGCGACTGTTTCTCCGCGCTGTTTCTCCGTTGAAGAAAGGACAATTTCAATATGCATTTGCAGCAGTCATTTTGAATTTGGCTTAAATTCAAATTCCTGCTTCCCTTCATTTTTCCTGAATAGATTGTGTTGAATGAAATTTAAGACATTTAGGATTAAATGAAATTGGAAAATCTTTTTATTTAGAGCTTTCCACGAAGCCTTTTGTTGCGTTGCCATATATAAAGCAAAGAAATAAACGCATATAATATGAACTTCAAAATCCCTTGGTATATTTTTTGCCTACACTATTAAACAGAATTGCTTTTTCCTCTACTAATGGTATATTTCAAAATTTATCATAATATATTGAGAAGGGAAATTAAAACATTTATGCAATGCGAGAAGACCCGTATTAAATAACAACACCAACTTTTTTTAAAACAAAAACAATAAACATTGTTTAAAAAACCTATGCAAAATTACCTTGACGCTATAACAACATTTTTTTTTCATAAAGATGAAATCCTAGAAGCACATGTTAGCGTGTTTGCAAGAATGTTGTTCGCCAACATAGAATCTAGAAATGTAATTCCAGAAATATCACGTTTGATATCTGAGATTCAGTCGGCGGTGAAATAATGTTTCAGTTACTCAGATATGTTTATCAACATTATTGTGATTATTATTAATAGACTGCGAAATCGGCCGATCCAAAAACAGTGTGGTTGCTTTGAATATGATCGTAAACCCTGCACAGATTTTAAAAACAATCTAATATAAAACGGTATTGAATAAAAGTGATCAAATTAATGAAAATTCAAAATAACAGTGACAAACAACTTGCAGGCTATCTTACGGAATTATAGAGAGTCAAGCAAATAAAATACCCCTGAACGATTTAATGGCAATTTTAAACAAATATTGTCTAGTTACAGTAGCAATATATTTAAATTACCCAAAATAACCAACATTAAATTAGGAAGGAGATTTATAACCTGAGAAAACGATTGCTACCGATTTTTTAAAGAACGATAATACATATTTCCTTACGGATAATAAACCTTAACTTGTATTCTCCAATTGTTGATCCATTATTCATTCAAACAACGTCATCAATAGACATCGTAATCAAATTTTTAAAGTAAAAAATATAAAACCGGAGAACATCGTAATATATTGTTATATTAACTACAACTACTTGCATCATAAAACGGGTGATCCTTTCAAAATCATATTTCATTATTCATTCTTATAAAATACTGTCCAGAAACTTCGCAAAAATTGAAATTGCAAATACACCAATCATTTTGATCAAATGAGCTTAATCAAATCAAAATATAAAACAGTTAACATTTCAGTTAATTGCGTTTTGATCATTTAAAATTTTCGGCTTTGAATTTGTGTGAATATCAGTTTAATTCAAATTTTCAAATCACAAGCAAACGTAACACAAGTGTAACAGCAATATTATTGTCCCTCGTTTGAGACTAAAACAGGTTCTTTTGCAATTATGAAACCAAACATAAATTTATAAAATATCAAAGGTGTATAAAAACAAATTGATCGCCAGTTTGCAGTTTCAAAACTATGCAACAGCAATCTGCCAAACGAATAATAAATATAACTAGGGCATTTCGAATTTACTCCCTATAGGTAAAAACGTCTCACAACACAGCAGTCAGTGTCAACAGTGTTTTTAAATAAATACATTTTATAACGGTTTAATTTTTTTAAATTTAAGCGTATTTCTTCGAATTTGCAAATACGACTTCTTTTGGATTTACAGTATAGCCATATTAAATCAATATATGGATTTATCGATCCACGGCTACTTTTCAATTGGTAAAACGAGGTCTGGTTAGCAGCAAATGACACATAAAAAAGAAGCTAGGCTGCTCTTCTTCCAAACTTTAAAAACACTAGCTCTACATCTTTCGTAGTTGAAACGCAAATTTCACTTATAAGATAGAATGAATTTCATTTGAAGTAAGAAAATCGCATGACTAAATGGCGTATCAATTTCTACTGTCAAAGGACGTAATCGGAAGCAATTGAACTGCATGGCTTACAGAGTCAATAGGTCATATGAATTTAGCTCTTTTGAAAAGTTATTAACATAACCTTCAAATAGTACCGATAATTTGAATAAAAATTACTTCATAAGCAGTCACACAAAGACATTTTTTGAAAGCAGTGGACTGCAGGTTATTTCTTCAAAACTGATTTGTACAACCTCTGATTAGCATTGATTGGCATTCACATTATAAATCTGATTCTTGAAATAAAAAATCACTGGGTAAAAAATGGAGATTAAATATCAGTTCATAATATACAGTATGTAGGCCTACCTGTATTGTCAAGAGCAGTTGAACCAATACGTTTTGGATGAAATATTCATATCCAAATTCGTCTTCGCAATTCGTATTTTAGGTGATAAAGATACGACGCCATATGTTAGGGACATTATGAGCTTTTTAGTTCAAATAAAATAAGTAACGTCACCTGGACAATTTGTGTTACCAAGGACCTAGCAGGTGGAGAGATAGTTTGTCCAATTTGAACGATAATGGGAGGAGGGGGTGGGGGATGTGGTAGGAGATCGAAATTTTGACTTTTAATAGATGTTTCATTACCTACTGAACATCTTCCCGCGGTGATAGAAATAAGCATACACTGTATATTGGCAATTCGGTTGCATTAATGCAGGCAACATGGTTCATCTGACAAATTGATAATATTGACTAAATCGCAAAATATTATATGCATCTATATTACCATGCTTATCGGTTCGACATGATTGCTTTGTAGGGATGCTGACACTGTCCCACGGTGATTAGTTGCAAGGTTCAGTGGAATAATTGTGTACCAAAATTCCATAAATGTCACTAGCTTAGGTATAGTGAAACTAATTATACCAATCATGTTACATGTTACAAAGCAGAGATGTCTTACAAATTAGCGTTCAAAATATCTTGATAATTCCATTTCACAACTTCTAGCAAACATTCAAAAATGCGACGACCATTGATTTAGACGTATTAGACCATGCTCTACAACTTCATAGTTGGAAGATTTGCTCTAACTTCACTAGGTAACGAGATGCAGTTGTGACGACCTTGAAAGAAATGTCCAAGGTCAATTTATGACACCATTGGATTCCTCGTTCATAAATTCCTATGCAATTGTATTACCACTTAAACCATATTTCCACTCTAAGGAACGTTTAGGGGCACACTATTCTGACTCACCATGTACATTGTCTATACAGGCCACCCTACATAAATAAACACTAACTGATTTTAAGAATCATTTTGTCATTTGTCACAATAATGGTGGATAGTTAAACCTGCCAGAAAAATCTTTTTGGAGCGGGGGAATCGGAATTGTTACTTCTAAACAGCCTGTCGCCGATCACTTACGAGCAGTGGAATTAATTTGGGACTGTCACTTATACTGTTCGCATCCTGCGTATTTCGTTGCTCGCAACTTCATGTTCATCCCGATAGTAAATATCAAATCTCATTTTGCCGAATGGTCCTTAAGTTGGTTATGGCTCTACCTACTTCCACGTGTTTCCTAAATATGCCGCATGTATTCATTTTTCTTGGCCTTCTCGGCTCAGTTCTTCACGTTTCAAACGGGCTTTTGCTATTCGGCCATCTGGAACGTTAGCTCGGGTTTATGGTGCTGAAAATCTAGTGATGAACTGTTATGGTTTTGTTATTCAATGAGTCTAGTGCAATGCAGGCGGTCCAGGGGATGAGAAGCACGAAAAAGCGAGCAGTACACGCTGGTATTGCGTGACTATACTGGGCTTTAGGTCAATATACTTCATGGAAGAAATATTGCGAAAAGTTCGAGCCCACATGATACTTATCATAAAAGTTGCGAAGGTGTACGCTTGAGAAATGAAGACATTTGTAAGAAATATGTGGCCAACTAGGCCGACCTGCGCTTGGCCGTGCCAGGTTGGCAACTGCTGTCGGTCACTTGTGATTAAGTCGTTGCTACGTGAAATTATTCTCTTGCGCTAGGGTATATCAGCAAACTAGTGTCAAATTTTGATATAAATGGCTAAAAAGTACATCACTGGAAACAGACCATTCGAGAAGAATTTTCATCCAGAATGTGGTCTAACGTGAACAAAAATTGTATATGAAGCATAAACGTTCCTGATAATTTCGATGCAACCAGTTTGGTGATTACAAAAGCCAAACGATTATGCAATCAATAAAAACATGCAGATGTAAATGAAAATGTTCATTCCACAAAATGTTCAATACTATTATACATGATTTATTAATGATTCAAAAAGATAACATTGGAAGTAAATATAAAACGACCATATTCAATAGCACTATACCGTTTCATTCAAGCAATAAGTTTTAATTTTAAACTGACACCTAAAATAAAAATGAGCAATATCCCCCCTACCCACCGAGGAAATTATTTTTCAATTATGGCTTTATCTAATGAAGTCAAAATGTTCTATATGTAGTCATGTACATGTATGCGGTCATACTGTATATGATTTCGTATAAAGCTGCCACGTATGACGATGTCATATATTGCCATATGTTTCATTGAATGGTTAGTTATGAAATACATGTAAATGACCCCATATATGGCGATGTTTAATTTTTCCACCCGGGATGTAATGTATATCGCTTTGTTCTACGGTTTAAAGAGCGCAGCGTACATATATTATTTCTTAAATCCATGAAAAAGAAAATATAGCTTTCTTTAAAGGGTGCAATTCTTTTTTTTTAAATAAATAAATAAAAAAGCTCTTATCTCAGAATTTTGGCATATTAGAATTCGCCTGAGATGAAAGGAATATTACACCGTTTATTTTGTGTCGAAAAGAATTATCACATCTTGGCATGAAACTGCAAATCTACCAAAGTGCGCTTTCCTTAGAAGCGGTTGCTTTTACATAAATGCAGTTCAATTTTCAAGCATTTGGCAGTTGAGAAGACGTGACTCTCTTGCAATTTTCATCCCACTACTACATGAACTTCATACGCACGTGTAGTTTGACCGAATAAACCTTTCAGAATTAACCAAACTCAGTTGGAGCAAATGACTGGTTTTATTTTAGTCCTGCGAGCAAATCACAAGACGCTTATGATCCTTGAATAGACCTAAATCTGACTGACTATGACAGCTTCCGTTTGTTTTTCGCTGTCATTAAGGCCCAGATTTATCTGTTCGTAAGACCGACGATTGCTTGATCCGTTTGCGGATATTGCGTGATTTAAACGCACGCCTTGTCCAACGTGAGATTTGTTGTGGATTTCCATTGCAAATTCACTGTCAATGGCCTCGGCAGACCCGGGCAGCAGCGTGGAAGATCCTCGAATCCTTCATGCCCTGTTGCATTTCAGCGTTTATCTTCAATATCTAGGATTACAGCGTTATTTTACACTCAGAAGCTCGAGGGAAATAGGGCAGCGCACGTGATAAGAAAAACAGCACATCCAAATCAATACAAAATTTATTCAATTGACACTGCCTAAGCTGCTTGGGAAATAACATTCCTTTCCCACTTGAATCGCGAATACATCATTCTGGTTGGCATCCAGGCTTGCTTTACAGTCTTTGCAACCCCATCTCTCTCCCACAGCCATACATCTCTTGTAGCGCATTTCTTTTTGCCTTTTCAAAACCTCTCTCTTCCACTGCGCATATTGCAGCTTGAAATCTTTGTACGAGTGCAATATGCATATAGATTTCAGCCAATATGTGCGTGATGAAAAATCAGCTAGCGAGAGGCAAAAAAATTCAAAAAAGCGGCGTGACAACAAGGACAAACCCCATTGGGGGCGCTGAGCAATGTTCGCTTTCTTTTCTTTTTTAAAAATTCATCTTGGTGAATATTGATGTTTTTATTGCGAATGCTTTATGAAACATGCCTACTCGTTTGCCACAAAACTCCCAAACATTGAAGCGTGCAACCAGATGTAGGTCAGACGAGCCCGATATTCGTAGCAGATTGCTTATTGGACCTAGTATGCACGCTGAGCGATTGATAAAGCAATATTAGCATTTCAAAGAGGAACATGCTAATACAAAATGTAGCTTCTCGTGAAAATACATTTGCTTTATATGCATTCATGTACAATAAACATTCAGATAATACACACCAATTGTTTACTCTAAGCTATAAACAATATTCCCTTGGCGTAGATAAATGATTTATCGAACAAGCATTATTCACCTCAAAATTCCAATTAAAACTCAAATAATCCAATTAAGAAAATTATTGGTTTTGTAGGTACATTTATTTATTGCAAGTTTTAAAATATTTTGAATGATTCACATTCATTGAAATGCATGGGTTAAATGGGTAATGTATGGGTTAATAATTATACCAATGACATTCAATCGAATGCATTGGCATTGCGTCCATACCTTATTTCAATAGGATAATGGGCATTGTGGACCAGAAAAACCAGCAAAAAATAAGTTTTAATTAAAAACCATGAGATGCATATACTGCAATGGACCCCATACAAATAATAATGTCATAGTTCCTATTTATTCCTTATGTTTAGGTTTTATTTTTCCTTATTCACTCATCGTTATACGTTCACCATGAAAGATATCATAACACATTCGTTGTGGAAACCATTCCTTTTTTTTATAATAATTTTAAATTTGAGTTGGGTATACAGCATTAGATATATTTCTAGAAGACTGTTAAGTACCAATACACTTACATAAAAGCATGCCTCAATTAAGCCAGACTTGTTGTCATCACCCTTAATTCCCATTCCCCTCCTTGAATAAGAATAACAAGTTTGAAAGGCCATTTGTTGATTTCTCAAAAACAAGTATGAATGGTTGAGAAGACAGTCGTTTCGAATCGCTGTTTCATTCATCGACGTTACAATGGTCGTGGTCACATAACCGACTATTTGAGTTTATCCGCTTGCATATACAGCTGTATGTATAATTTATCTCTTCAACCCGTTTCAAAAATGGATGTCGTTGAGGAAAACCGCACCGTTCCCGTATAACAATGCAAAGCGAAGCTATGGGTACCACGATGAGGGAAAAGCACACATCGATAATCGCTGTTTGTCGTGGTCTCTGCTTGTCCTCGGCAGTATTCCTCCTTCGCCAAACGTGTACGC
The DNA here is from genome assembly GCA_034700785.1 of Rossiulus vilnensis. NCBI lineage: Eukaryota > Metazoa > Arthropoda > Diplopoda > Julida > Julidae > Rossiulus > Rossiulus vilnensis. Next base: position 23,304 of record JAQIXS010000969.1, on the reverse strand, counting down.
AGAAAGTACTGCAATCCACAGGCAGTCGAACGAGCCAATAATCGTGCAAAGCAGGGTTTTCCGAGTTCGTAATCTTCACGCATGAATAATACATGCATTTGTTTGTTTGTCTGAGATTATTTAATAACCCTCTCCCTTCCTTCCCAATCATGGTGGTCCTATTGGCAGGCTGGAAGGTGCATAGGCGATTTTAAGAGGAACTGTCTAAGCATTTGCATAGTAGCAGCATACGATTGTCAGCAGATATAAATTTAGACGAAAATACTTTTCCAGCATGTTAGGAGTGGAAAGAGTTTTCTAGGGAGCTTGTATGCATCAAAAAGAATGTCACGCTACTGTGTATAACACACCTAAGTGATTGTTTTCTCTGGCACGAACAATTTTAATTATTTATGCAACGTTTTGATCATCTATTTTGATATTCTTTATTATAAAAATATAATGCTTAAAGCAATTTTTTAGCTTAAAACTTCATCACAGAATGAAATGTTGGCCATCATATTGGAAAGAAGATAACCGACCAATTTGCATTATTTATGCGATATTTCGATTATGATTTCGATCTTGATGTGCTTCAGGAACCATTGAGTACATTCAAAATGAAGAAGATCAAAATTCATGTAAGTGATCAAAACGTCGCCTCGCATAAAAATGCAAATTGGCAGTGTTTTCTTTCTTCAGTTGTTTTCATCTTACCAACCGCACGATGGCCGGAATTTTATTCCACGATAAAACAATTTATTTTTTTAGTGACAAATTGTCATCTTGGTCCAGTTAAATCCTTTTAGGTATCTGGTTTCAGAAGTGTCGCAGTTAGAAACGGCGACATTTTCGTCTAAATACGAATTTACTTTTGCTGTTTACCCTCGAAATTGTATGCTCGAAATGTTACATAAATGCAAGCGACGATTATCCCTTGCATCAACGGCGGTATTTGGCAAATGTAGGCGAGAAAAATCCCACGTTTATGGATGACATCACGTTTTCGGAAATGGTTTAATTTATTTTCTCTTCTCGAAGATATATATTCATTTGCTGTTCAATGGCATGCTACGTTTCGCTGTACTTGTAGGCTTACGGCTGTGCAATTTCATTTTGCTGTATATTTCTAGGACGTTGGATCACAAAAACCCTGAATGCTGCTGTTCAAGTGCTTATAACATCCTCCCTTGCTATCCATACAATTCAATGTCGCCCAGATATCATTCTCTGCTGGCATGCTTGATGTTATAGATAGGACAAACAACATGTGGACGAATAAGGAAGCCGCACTAGAATGGCAAAGAGATCGCTCAGCATTTCCTCAAAATGACTTTTATGTAAAACTGGAAATTCCATCATTCCAAGGCCCTCGCGGCAATCTGTCAATCAATCTTCATCTTTTTGCGTCCGGCAAAGCGGATCAGGAAGGCCAGAAAATCCAGAAAAAAACGTTTGATCTTGAACTTAGGGCATGAAAAACTACCTCCGTTTAAATTGAATAAAAATGTTACATTATAAAATCTATTTGTTACTATCATCCATAAAGGACGTCCTGAAATTTTCATGATTTTCAGACACACTTATCCATTCCCTCTGTCCGCCTTTGTCTTATTATTGTAAATCTTCACCTTCGCCCTTATCCCTGCCTCTCATGTTTGGTCTGATTTAGGGGGAAAAGACGTTTTCACATTGAACAAAATACATTATATTAATTTTATTTTACTTATGAGTATCGGATCGAGATGGTTTAATAACATACAAGTAATTCTAACATTAGAACTAGACAGATGTAATACATGTATGATATGATAAATTTAGAAAAACATAGTAAAGTCTGACTTGGACCATTCAGCCATATTTTTAATTGCAACAATGGCAATTCAGATACTAAAAAACACAGCTTTAAATCGTGATTACTAAGTTTTCAATCAGTTCTTTCCATATTAGGACTACACCTTCTCGAAGATTCTCCCCCTCCCTCCCACGGACTCCTTTATGGATGACCCCTTATTCTAATGAGGCTTTACATCACGCAATTATATGCCAAAACATCTCCATTACAATAACTTGTTCCATGCATGCATACATATAGTCCCATTTATATCGTAAATTTGGAAATAACCCAATATCAATTGCTAATTTGCCAAATAATAAATAAGCTTATTTAAAAAGAGCAAAACTGTCAGTGCATAATGTTTTGATGAACAAGTGTTACCAACGTTGGGGAATACAACATTTGAATTTTGTACACAAACACTCCATAAAAGCACTTTTAACTTATGATTCCGAATGTAGAAATTAGTTCCTGACAAAAGAGAAGGAATGTGTGGTTACTTCAATCGACTGCTTCATATTACACGTACTTCCACTATGTACAAATTGATTCCATTATGTACAAAACGCAATACACAAGCGATGGCACAGCGCACAACTTCACCATGCAATCTCACAGATTTCCCAGTCAAGTGGATTGCCTGAAAAGTATAATCAAATGTAGGAGAAATTTTATTTGATGATTGAAAAAGTAACGCCAAACACATTTCTCTGCAACTTTGAAAAGAATCCTGCTCGAGAAATCGAAGAAACCATTTCGGTTACAAGTATTTCGGTTTTATTATTACCAGAACCTCTTCCATTTTGCTAGTATTTTGTTGGTCGGTTTTCTAGGTCTGTGGGTTGCACGACTCTTATAGGGTTTTTAAAATGCATTCTCCACGATTTATGAGCATCCATCTCTTTTCGCGATGGCGTGCGTTTACGGGACTGTCCCCTTAATGGTGCATACCATATCGTCAATGGCACCGCCGTATAACTCGATATCACATGCATGATTTATGGATAACCAATCGCTTAACTTAGTACTGCGCTCTATAATACGCCTAATGGGTCGTCATTTCAGGCAAAAATGGCTTAGCCTACATCATCTTCATTGGACTCTAGGGGGAGAAAGGCCATTATCTCATAAAGATTTTCATAAAAGCTAGCTCTCTTATAGATCGGAACATCTAATTTCATGCACTGCAGGACAGTTTCCTTCCTCCAGCCGCGGTGGCCACTCTAAGATGCCGAGCCAGACATACCAAGCACTAACAATTCAAACCAACTGCCAATATCCCTCACAATTAACGGAACATTCGTAACAACTGATAAATAGCGGAACGCTCACATGCTACACAGGAGGTACTGAACAAGACAATTACATAAATTCATCTACATAAGCTCAGTCGTGGACGTACTCTGAGGTTAGCTCTAAATATGACATTTTTTTTAAAAGTGGAGCCATTTTTAATCTGGCGAAGACCCCCACTTTTAGTTGGAGAACTAAATCAAACCATGACGTCTTCTAATCCTCTCATACTTTTTTATTGAAAATGGGCAAAAAATATATCATTGTTTTTAATCAGTAGCAATATTTCAAAACTAAATTTAATAGCAGATACATGTAGGTAAAATTTTTTTTAAAAAATCCGCTTGCGATGCGTCGTTGAAATTGTAACATTTCTTAATAATGACGATTTTTAGGATTTAAGATACTTGGAATAACGATATGTGGGAAAAGTACATACAGTATACACGTGTAGCCAAATGACTAAATGTTCAACATCTTTTTTGGGTAATAATAAGATGTAATATACGGCATTTATACATTATAGCATATTTGAACAATTGACATGAGTAAATCGTCTAAAAATCAACATTAAATGGTCAACTGTTTGTTCGATTCTACAAATACACCTGAACCACATGCATGCACAGTGTATGTAGTGATACAGTTTAGCTTAAGATTTAGAAATATTAATAGTTAAAGTACTTAATATGTAGAAGCCACTTTAGATTGTCTATGTCATATATCAAAACATTCGCATGTCAATAAATTGAACATACGACACGACAATACAATCTGACACGTTAATAAATAAATGTATCGTTAGATACAACGGTATGCATGCAATTTAAGTTCAGTTAGGTTATAGAGTAGACATTATCAATTAAAATAAAACTGACGCAATTCAAGTAAATGTACATACAGTGTATGTATCCAACATGCATGCACATGGAAGATTTTGACTCATGAAATATGCAAGCTAATGCTTCTACGCAAATGTACAGCCCTTTCCAGTTAAATTAGATTACGATGATCTTCTTCTGGAAAGCATATATCCTGGCTGGAATCTCGTGCTTTTGCGAAAGTCGTCCACTCGTCTGCTACATTATAGTCTTAAGTTGCAGCTTGAAGTATGAAAATGTGGAACTGAGTCCCCGATGTTTAGAAATTCTGCTAGGTGGCACCGTAATTATTTTTGCATGACATGTTCGTTTCCTAATTTGTCTATCCTAAGGCTTGGGTTAATTTTATTGCTTGCCAGTGCATAACCCATTAAATTCGCTTGCATGCGATGATACAGCGTGTATAAACGTTCAATCTAAGCAATTCTTGTACCTTTCTCAAACAGCTTTGTTTCTTGTTGCCACAACTATATAACGGTTTTCTTTCTTTTTCCTCATAAACTGAGTTGTTCGGTGGGCGATGCGGTCTGAAACCGCTAACATTCGAGACGATAATATTCATTCTTTCATGAAAGAATCCATGTCATTTGGAGAGTAATGATGACAAACACGAAACGCCTGCTGTATATTTACGCAAAACATGCACAGTATTGTACGTTTTATGGGGTGCAAGAAGATTCCAAATAAAACCAAAGTTAAATACAACTGTTTTAATATCAGTCTTTTTCTTGTACCCTGACAACTTAATTCCAGCTTCAAATATCCCGTTCTGCCTGGAGCAAATCGAAGTTCTTCCCATGCTCGAAATCCACTTTTCGATTACAACTATTTTCTTGTCAGACCCATGTTTTCAGTGATTTCCTAAGTTAAAGGTGATGGGGAGCTGTACTTCCGTTTGTCTGATGGACGTTGGCATGGCCCGGGAACATGATGCTGAATAGACTCCTATAGCATGCATGCAACTGGAGCTCGTTACACCAACCATTCCAAAAGGTCCAAACGCCAGAATTGCCCAAGTTATTGTTTCCGCTGATGAGCGAATTTCACATGCCCGAACGCATAACAGCGATCTCGATCGCTGCCTACCCTTGTCCATACTTGAAATGTGACGAAGATAAATAATGAGTTGATAGTTGTCGGAAGATTGATGGTTCGGTATATATCGTGCGGTCTTTTGGGCTAATCAGGGCCAGTGTTGGGCCTTTTCATAAATCACTTAGGCCTACTCCATCGTGGAAATACTCAATCTACTCACTAGTAATTTGATCACGTCACACGCCGAGGCTAAATGTGACCGTCTACACGCTATAAATCATGAAATTTTTAAGACGAACTACAATTCACCGAGGAGCATTTCCACCCAACGGTCGAGCGCTGAAAAGGGGACCGGATAATTGAAGTCGTGATTGTGCGCCTTATTAGATTTGCATATCCTAATAGAAAATGCACATAGAGCTGTATCAAACGTGCATCTCCTAGTTGCCTGCGAGAGTGATTAATGGCGGCACGTATTAGCATATGCCACGATATTAGCAATCACTTGGAAGAATTTGCCAGGCACGGGTCCATTCATATCAGCAATAGCAGAAAGACAGTTTAATAAGGCGACAGACACATTCCTTTACATCATTATGGCTTAATTGGGTGACTCGCTTCGATTTAAAACACTTGACTGATGTCTAAATTGCTGGAACGAGTTGCCTACTCCAGTCACCTTGATATCAAATTGTATCTGCACTGCGTGCAAGAAGCTCAAAATCACTTCATTGAACGTTGTCTCTGCCTGACCCCACATTGCGCACTGGTCATTGTTTGTTTGTCCAATCGTTCGTTGCAAATAGTGGCTTGAGTGACCTTCGCCTCTTTCCATGCCCGAAGCGTGCGCGGTCAGACAATGCGATCCATATCAAATGACATCATAGCTCAATCTAAATTATCTTTTCATTTATTCATGTACATAGCATGACATGAAAATCTTATTCAAATGACGTCTATTTTGGGGGCATTCGACTTTTGCACCCTCAAATAAATAGATAATTAAAACAAGGTTAATTTTAAATTGACGTCATTGGAGGACGTTGGTGTTAACGGATCGTCCCTTTGTGATATTTTTAAGCAAGTAAGTCAATTGGAAAAGAATGACCAATGATTTCAGTGGTTACAGTCTGATTAAAATCAAACTGAAACCGATTTTTGTAAATTTACGGTCAAATAACACTGCAAACCCGATGTGTAATAAAACCAAGAGATGCACAAGGTTTACAGCAATGCGGCATGTGTCTCTTGTGGGCAATTATTTATCCACAATATTTAAAATACATTATGTAACAAGTAAGAATATTTTAAGTAATGGGGTAATGAGTAATTAAATATTGAGGTGGCAATCACCGAATAATTTTGGGTTAATAGATTTCAACTCCCCCCCTACCACATGACATATCACTTGCTGCTACTAGGGTTCTGAGTTGAATTGAATTGAATGAGAATATTTCATCAGTCCATAATGTTTTCATAAATGTTTTGTTTTATTCAGTAGTTTGACTTTTGGGCTCTTTAAAAAAAAATCACGCTCAATACAAGCTGCTGTTTCTTTTATATGGTCTTTGAAGCCTGAGATTTAACATTATTAGAGTATTATGCTGTACATTAATAGTTCTGTGCCTTTAACTGAATTAGACTATAATAATGTATACTGCAATCAATTCTATTTATTGAAACAAATATGCTTAATTAGTAGCCCTTAGCTTTCACGTGCTTTCACGTTGTTAGTTCATTCAATAGTAATATGTACAGCTAGTATTTGTATTTGATGAAGTTGCCAATTGTATTTGAATATCCCCATTACATTGAGGTGAATTAATAAAGCAAATTGTTAGTGAAGTCTTTCCTAATCCAGGACTCCCAAATAATGCCAAATTTTCTATTCATGACCATGCATTATTTTTATTATAATGAAATTCCCATATTTAACAAAAACTTGTACATTCAACTAGCATTCAAATCGTTAATATACATATACACTGCATGTACACATTTATTATATTCAGGCTTGATACAAACATATATTTAGTATACAATGAAAATTCAGACATTATTTTCAAATCAAGTTTTCGCTCCCTCTGCATAGTATTTTTTTCGTTAACATTAGGGCTACACTGTCCTCGCATAAGCAGTTATGAAGCCAAGCAAAACATTAACTCAGAGAGTTAGAGCTTTGCTAATTAAAAGTCGATAATCATGCCAGAGCCTCCGTGCACATCCTGAAGCCGAGTATATCACGAGCAAATTTGAAAATTTTGAAGAGGAAATGGTGAACATAACCACTAGACTTGTTTGCAGCTCACATAAATCGCTCGTCAAACTAAGCCTATAATGGAAGCATGTGGTGTCAAAGAGCATAGCGTCGTAAACTAATTCTGATCTTTCTCGTTCAGCCTTATTAAAGTTAACACAAAACATTTTTAGGATTTTGCACAAGACAAGCTTTAAAGACTCGATAATCCCCAGTTTAAATTGCGAAAATTCCTCTAGAGCTGCTGATACTCAGGCGTCAATGTGTTGATAACCTGCCTACCATTTGCAGAAATATATGAGTGTGTTCTTTCAGAAATTAATAATTGAAATTCGTGAAGTATTATCTACATGTAATTATAAAGTGTTTTAGTAAATCTGCTGGGCCAATCCAAATCTCCGAGCCCTGAGAAACCATGTAACACGAACGTACTTTTTATAGTTCTTGTGTAACGGTCTTATTTGAGACCCTTAGCATTTGGTCACAGATTGTGACTACATAAACTCCGAGGGAAATTGATTATATTTAAGGCCATTTCGCTGTCAGATGAACAAATGAAATCGTGTTTATAACATCGCTACGCCATCCCTTCAATTAAAGCATACCCAAAGGCCTTAAATTAGGCAGGACCACTGGCAAGCACGAGCAACTTAGCGATGTTGCTGAACATTCCGGCGGTAATCAATCGGTTAATGGCTTGATGCCCCTTTTACCAGAGCCTGAAAATAGCTGAAGTGTTGTAATTACACGGACATAAACAATCATTGAAAGCAATAATCGCAGAGTAGTATTCAGGCCTAAAATGTGTTCACTGGCATTGTAGATGTGCACGCTTCAATGAATGTATTGAAAAAAAGAAATTAATAAAATAAACGTTGAATTCACTTTAATGGTGTTGCACAAATTCAAATAAAGCTACCCAAAATTGTATACACCGAGCGCTGCTTTAGTAGTGATAAAGCATGTAAATTTCTTCGGTTTTGAAAGCACTTATAATTAGACAACATGGATGCTAAACACGTTGATTATTTTTATATTTAGCATCGGATTGATAGGAGTTGCTTGCAAAAACCCTCAACAATTTGTTTTACCATGCAATAATGAGAACTTATCAGGTTGCTGCATTAGACGTTTTTAAGATGCCTGATAGAAAATGTTGTGCAATAGGTCGGCAATCATTGTATGCTCTGATGTACATACGCATTGCCATCTTTTAGGATTAGCCATGTTTGCTGTAATTAACGTATACGCATCGTTTTTACAATCTACTGATCCATCTGTGAATGAAGTGTAATAATGTAACCCTTAAAATCAATAATTGTTAATTTTTCAAACACGGTATTTCTATTTTCCAACCACAAAAAACAGGCATTATATTGTCGCTTAGTGAGGACTCGTAGCACGGTTTACGATTTTTTGGCACTTTAAATTTCAAATCGCATAAAAATATTACCTCTATTGTTGAGGCTTCGAGCCAAAATGTTTTCACTGAGCTTTCAGAGATATTGTTATTAGAAGTGTTATAAAATCCAAGAGTACCAAATGGCACGAATTCGAAATGCATGACTTTCGCTCGCATTATGTAGGGCATGCACTTTTTATAACCGCCTTTCCACGTACGGAAAATCTTTTATTCCAGGAATGAAAATTGAAATGCAAAAAAAGGTTCAGATAAAAACGAAATGTGTCAGCAATGCATGCAAGAAATGTATTAGGCCACCACTTAGAAAGCGAAACGAATTTGCATACATAAATAATGGACAAAATCGGTATTTTTTTTTAACGGCGAGAAAATAATTTCACCATGATTTAATTTATCACCTCAGACTAACCCCAATCAGCCATTATCAAGCGAGCACAGCGTTGAAACATTCCCGGTGGTAGCCGTTATAGTAAAAATCCTTCTTTCTGAATAATAACTCACATTGATGATGGATAAGACGGTGAGATATTTTGAGTAATTGCAGAGCTTAATTGCTTCCATGTAAATTTTGCGGTGGATAGATTTGCTAGCCCTTCTTTATGTTTTCATGCAACAGCAACTTCCCACAGATCCAATTTGGCTTCCTATTATACAGTATTTCATATTTTGCAGTCGACTATGACAAAGAACGAATTTTCGCGAAGGAAAAAACTAACCCGTGAGCGTCAACAGTTTTCCACGAACAAAAAATCATAATTGCCTAAACACGACTTGAATGATTATGTAGATTTCTTTTCATAATTCTTGGAAATGTGTTGAGCTATTAATAAAAATTCTACTTTTTATACAAAATTACTCTTATTATTCATTTTACCGCATGCATAAGCTCAGTATGTCTGCCTCGTAAGAAAATATAATCTCAGTTATTTGTCAAATAGATACAAACAATATTTATTCGAAGAGCTTAAGCTGTATTTTATGTAACTAATTTAATATTGGTAAATATTTAAAACAACAAAAAACATTTATATAGTATGTATGCGTTGCTCTTTGTAAATAAGGTCGTTGCTGTCTGACGTCTTTCTAAATTCGGTTATATTCTTTTACCCACTCAAGATTTGATAAATCCTAAATGATGAATTTTCCTTTTCATCAGAGCTTCAATGCGAATCTTCAGAGTAGCACGCACATATTTTTCGTATATTAATAAATAACTAATATAGACAAGTACATTAAATAAGGCAAGATAGTATGATTAAAGCTGCATCTTTAAATCAGTCCTTACTGAACAAGATATTTTGTTTAATACGCAATGTACATATAGACTAGTTCTTAACGCCTACCCCTTACTCTGTGAATAGAAAACCGAGTAAAAAATAATTTAACAGCCTGGAAACATCCAAATATATGAATTATTTTTATATTTCATTGAAATACATTTCTACCCTTTCAGTAAAATACTTGCATTGCCCTAAGAAACGCATGACCTAAACGAGACCGAATATAAAGGAACGACCAATAAAAATATCCAATAAATAATCTAAATGCACTTTTTCGTAGACGTATACGCACTCGAATACCTGTAATTCGGGGGCAGGGGGGAAAGGGGGGGGAGAAACTACTTCAGATTTATATGTACATGTGTAACTTTTGCATCATCGCAAAGTAAACCATATAGGTAATGGCAAGTTTTATTTCCGGCTTTTTAATCTTGACAATTTTATGACATATCTTTTGAATGCACAGCATCTCTCATGTAGGCAAATTCGTGTGACAGCAAAGCGTGTTGCTTAGCAACTTCAATTTGTTTTTATTTGCTTGGTGAGTAGAAGAATGGGGACCGTCATAGCATGTGAGAATAAAGTGCCACGAATTAAGTACATCGCCCAATTTTTGAAGTTGCACTATACGGTACTCACTGTTGCTTGGCAATTTTTGAAATTGTAAGCAGATATACTAAATAGGAATTAATTTCTCCTGAAGACCTTTTGAGATCCTCATAACTAAAACATATTCAAGGTTATACATGTATATATTACACATACATGTAATATAGTATTCTAAAGATCATTCAATGTATTACAAACACCTACCACACTGTATTCACTTATTGATAGTATGGTAGTGAGAGAGGACGCATTCGCTTCATGTACGGTAAATTCAAATTTTCTTTATAATATGCCTATACATGTATATGCGCTCCAAGTAATGTTTGGTAAATTTAAATTTTCAACTACAATTCCAGGTTTATGTTATAGCAATTCCTGATATACCTTAAAACGGTTATAGGCAACTTAAGTGTTTGGCATACCACAAATACCCGATTATTGCATCAAATCCCCACTATGTATACATATAAATTCTTTTACACTATTTTATAGTCAAAAAGTATGCGCTCTACGTCTTTCGCATAAGAAAGCAGTGCAAATCTATAAGTAGCCTATATATGTGTTAAATCATTGCGGAAATCTGGGCTTCGAATTTCACGTTTAAATTCCTCGCTTTGGCTTTATTTTTAAAATCCATTAGATTAGAACAATATATCAATGTACGTTTCCATTCCTCCAGTGAATTTTAGATTAGGGCAAACCAGTGGGTCCCTGATACATCTTTTATTTATAACTTTTCTTTGTTTTAGAGCTAGATTTGTGCCGAGGATCTCGCTCTCATTCGTCTTTCGCGAACAGTTTTAAGGAAGATGGCATCAGGGAAAAAAGACAAATCGCTCCTGGCAAAGGATATCCAAATTTGGTATCCACAACTCTTAAGTATCAAATTTTGCCGAACTCAGGATCGTGACAGAGATGCGATAAATAATAGAAACGGCGAATCTCGGGTGTGCTGTTTTGCACTCAACAATTCGTGAAAAACTGCTACGCCTTTATTTATTTAGATTTTCGTTGCATTTACTCGTGCGCCAATGGTATCAAATCAAATTCTTCTCTCATCCACTTTATGTATATCTAATTATGAACAACACGAGCTTACAGGCAGGCCTTCTCAACACAGTATTAATAACAGAACATTTTTGAAACTGAGTTAGATCTATACGACGATTGCATCAACATTGAAAATTTTAAAAATGTATGTTATATTGTACGTTGCGTGTAATTATATTAACCGTATATATAAAAAGATCGGATACCTAATTTGAGAAGCAAAATTGGTTTCAAAGTAAAAAATAACGTTAAAACGGTTTTTTGAATGCATAACTAACAGATACATCGCGATAGCGAGTAGAACTGTTTACAGTCGCATAAATGAATATAATGCTATATGAACGACCGCATTTAAAATCTTTATCCATGTATGGTGCTAGTTCATACCATGAAAAATTATACCAAGAAAATAATGTTCAAAATTATCTATATTATGCCTATTTTAAAATATTGTCAGAATGTAGTAAAAACACTCTACAATTTTAATTCAGGATTTAAACAATATGTAGCTTTTCCTCATAGAATTACATTTCTCAAATATATTTCACTCGAAACTGAGTCATTAACATGATATTTTTTACATTTTTACAAGCATTTGTTTTCCCAAGTTGAAATTATATTTCGTATAATTTATTGCTAAACAGTGTGAAAGTATGATTTAAGCTTCTTTAAATATATTTTTATCTTGATCGACATTATTCCAATTGCCACTTTGCGTCTGAAAACCAACAGTGTTTTAGTTCTGCATAACTAAGCACTCATCTTATCCCATTTCCATTCTGGGTCACATGTGGCAGAAGATTTACGCCTTACCCTGTATTGTTTCAACGCCAACAGCTTGCGCATTGCTAACGTCCCTGCAGTCCAGAATCATAGGCATGAGTAAACAATATTATTGCCTATAAGATTCTAGTACGAGATACTAAATTGCCATTTGTTGTTTTTGTTGTCGATGTGACAACGGCAGGCGACAATGGCAGGAAAAATGATGCAGGTGACATGTAAGAATCGTGGTAAGTTAGTGGCTAGCCACAATTGGCAAGAATGCCTGGAATGCTGTTCCCATGGCAATGTTTCCTGCATTGTGTGATCACACATCCTCCCAAACTCGGCTAGAAAAAGGAACGCATTTGTAAGGGTTCTGCATGCTGGAGTGCATCGAACTTAACGATAAAACCACTTTGAGTTCGATCACACTCATCAAATAAGATCCCATAAGTCCATCTATCCTGCGCGTGCGTTTAGGATGGTTGAACGGCATGGAAGTGTTTATCAATGCAGCATACATTACGTTGCGCTAAAAACCTGCAAAGTTTGTTAAAGTTTGCAGTTCATCGGATCGATGCTTCGCACAAAAGCGCTGCCCGTATGGATATTTGCGTCGAACGTAAAACTAAACAAGTACAGAAAAAGGCCTCTGCACTACATTTGTTTACAAATTCATGAACACTTTCGTGTGAAATAAAATCCCTTTTGTGCAGAGTACACACTGATATATGCTCAAATATACGTCTGGCTTAGCCCTCAGTCTCACAATTTATGTGCCTTAGAAGAGAGGTTAAAAATGGCTCCATGCTAAATTTCCATAAAAAAACAAGTTTAACTAAGTAACAAACGATGTAAAATTCGCATATGTGAGGGATATACTGCCTGAACAAGGTTCACAAATCTTGTCAGCTGCCGCATTTTGATGCAAAATAATAAAACTGCAGCAGAGAACACGATGTAATAGAATTACGATATGCATGCAATGAAGAAATTGCAGATCTGAAGAGAAAATAATGGCCGTTTGAACAGTTCATCTAAAACAGATTGATTGTTAACAATTTTATTGCATATTACCATAAGCACGTGCATTAATATCTGTTATAACAATAATTTATTAGTAATTTCATATCACCTCTATTGTTCAAGGCAATATGAATCACTTGTGAGCTTACATGTTTAAATATCATAACTTATATTAACTTAAATAGTTAGATTTGCGAAAATAACAATTAACAACGTTTAAAACTTTTCATTGCACACCTGAATTTAAAAACCTAAAATAAATTTAATATTGTATATTATCGGTTAGAAATCGTGCAAACAGAATCTTCGAAAAATCAACGCAAATAAAAGTTGCTGATGATCACTTCTCAAATTTCGAAAGTTGAATGCTGCGCAATGGTCCCAATTACCGCAAGAAAAGTTGCAATCCTTAAAAGAAAGAAAAAACATAAAAACTGTAATTCCATACACTGTTTTTCAAACAAAGTAACTACCGTAATTAGCACCTTTAGGAATATAGTTTTGCAGTATATACCGCCGACCCCTGCGTGTGTGACTGCTGGAGATAAGAAACTGGAAAAAATGGCTGCTTGCACATCCGTAGGAATAACGAGCACGTTAATGCTATTTGGACAATAAAAATTACTGTTTTCATGAAAAAGATTTCTTAGTGCCCTGCCAACCGCTACCATTTGTACAGAAAACGCTGGCATTTCAGATATAAATTTTATTTCTCTGCATGGTTATCCGCATTTTCCAGGTGACTTACGACCCAGGATAACTGATGGTGAGGATGGTGGGGATTTCGGTTGGAGTTCTAGTCTGCCAATGCTCGAGGTTCCACAAATCACAGTCGAATTGCTTCCACTGGATGACCACCGTGTTATGAGTGCGCATTAGAATTTCAAAGTAGCCAGTGGCTACATAAGAGTGGCCACTCCATGGGCTGCGGAGAAATCATATCCTAGATTTTTTTCTGCTTCACCTAACTTCTTTCTACACAAATAGGATCGAACGACGGATTTCATTTAGCATCGGCCAATTCCAAAACCCACTTGCTTGTCTTTTAACGGGTGTTTTTACAACGTTCGCCTCTAATTTCGTTGATATCGAATCAAATTTCTGATCGCTGACACACTGCCCCGAGCAATTCCTTGGTAATGCAGCCAGGGAGAGTCAAAAAGATGTTCTTTCATAAAAATTGAATTCTCTGCAGGATTCAGCCACGCTGCCACTTCCAATTCTGAAATTATCATTGCGGACTGCTGTAGTGGGAAACGTTTAATAAAATTCTTTGAAATGTCAGGAAGTGGCAATCATACTGGATTCAAGATCGATCCCTTGTGTAAATAAGGCTAACGTAACAGTGAGAAAATTATATTCAGATTTGATCAAAGGATCTGGCTTATTGGAAAACCACTAAAAGCTTCACAAAAAAGATTTTTGCATGGCGTATTTCATAAGCTGATATAAATAATTTTATTGACATCAGGAGCAAAGTGAAGCAACAAAATTTTATTAATGACTATGTCCTTCCTACGCATTTAGAAAATGCGCTGAATGAGTAATTAATAGCTGGATCAAAAGATAATTAGTTCACGGCTCAATCAATAACATGTTAGGTAAGCATGTCGACTACATTCTAAGCTTCTACAATGTTTTATTGCATCAAATTCATTTAAGGCATTTCAGGTTTGCTTGATTTTTGCTGTTAAGATACAGTATGTCTAATTTTTATGATAAGCTAAATACAGCGTATGCTTCATTTCCTAAACTCAAACGATAAATTCACCATTTTTTACTTTTGACGATATTTTATAGTCATAAGAAGCATAACATCAATTTATTGTTGAGAAAAACCTACATCCATGTGCAGCGTATGATTCCCAAGTGCAAGAGAAGAATGTAAACAGCGGATAAAGATATCTTAAAAAGCTAACATAACAATATTTTAAGCAGCTTGTCCTAACCAATAAAATCATATGAAAAGAATTATTGTCACAAAATTATTAAATGTATACAATTGTGACATTTTTAATAAATTAACATAAGAAGAATTTTAAAAGTATTTAACTTTTCTATGTCCGAAAAGCGTCCAGAAAGAACAAATCGACATGGGGGAATGCTAATTGCTGTCAATGCACAATTTCATTTAGTTTTCATTAAACAATTCCATCTAAACGATGACAGAAACGTTGCTCAGATTATTCATATTTTATTTAACACTTCGTGATAAAAGAATTAGGTTCGTTAATGCCCTATTAAGTATATATATATTTGTATTAATCACGAGTTAATAGTTTTCACACTTGATAGATAGTATGCCGATGTCTCAAGGATCTGGCATAATTGATTCAACAAAATAAGAAACACGTGTTGAGCCCGGAAGCTGCATTTGTTTAATCTGTTTTCAGCTCATAAAGAATTTAATTTGACTTTGCTTCTACATGTATACTGTGTGCAGTGTGTCATAAATTTATTTCGGTACTTCACTTATACGCAACGTAGGTCATAATGATACGGCGCAATGGTCTTCTGGGATGTCATTTGTATTATAGTTTGTATACATGTTCGCGATGTTCCATCCAGAAATTTTCCATTTGTAAAAAAAATACTGCTAAATGGATGAAGGCAGGCCCAGAGCTTTTGTTCCCTTTAAGTAATAAAATTAAAATTAAACAGCAAACGTAGTTAAATTGTGAGAACTGGAAGTTGCACAACTAAATGTTGTCAGATAACGTCATAAATTATACAGCAATCGTTATGCAGCCAGAATTGTTAATACACAAGATAACGTGTCTTTGTTGCATCAAAGACATTAAGCGAGGATTTTATGAATGCCTCTGTTATTATGCACAGATGTAGTAAATATGTAATAAACCTACATGTACATGCTCTATTCTTTCCTTCAAATCGCGGGCTGCAATTTTCTCAAAATATTGTGTGCATTACGTATATTGTATTCCCTTAAGGAAGTCTTGTAAACATTTTACGTAGAACGTTGCATACTAAGCTATACATTTTTAAATTTCACATTTGCTTCCACGTTAGTGTTATCACATACTGTATCCTTGCTTGCAAAGCCCCGTCGTTCATTTTTAGTTCTAAGTTAAATTGTAATTCTTTGAAGTTACATACAGTACAAAGCAAAAACGCGTTTCCTGCTTTGAGGCTGGAAATCACGTTGAGGTTAACGTGATTGGATCATGTCTTCAGAAATTCAAATTTTATATTTTATTCAATAACTATTCATTATTTACTTTCGCTATTGACTCCGTTTCTATGCATGATTATCTACGACTAACTGAAATCAAACATTAAGATATCATTACAAGGATGCTAAAGCAAATAGCGAACCTTTCCAAACTTCGACAGGCGTAAAACGTTGATCTCTCTGAAAATCTTATTCTGGGATGAACGAATAATAAGTCTTGGCAAGAAGCCATCGAAAATACCATATGAATAAAAAAACCTGTTAAAATAACCTGACCAACAGTAATGCAATATTATTATTCTTTAAAATAGGTTCTAATATACAGCTGGTGATTCATTCCATTGATTTAAGGAGATATACATGTCCAGTGTATTAGAAATATTTCCCATGTTTCTACCAAAATTAAATTCTTAACTTCCCTGACGTTTCCAGGTTTTTGGAAAAAAAATTCCCTGAGTTTAGAAAATCTGTTAGAATAAAATGGAAACATTTACTATGTAAAAAGTTGGAAGTTTGCTATGAAAAATAATGAACGTCCCTATTATTACATAAGTGTGACCAGATTCGTCCGCTTTTTGAGCAGCATCATAAACAATAAATCAGTTGAGAATTTGACAATTTAAGGCTGGCATCTCATCCAATGAAAATTGGAGATTCTCCTTACTTGGGTGTTCCTACTTCACTGACAAGTTTTCCTGGTCAGTGGGAACTCTGGCGTCTTGCTATCTTTGCTTTTAAATGTCGCGTTCACGTATGAGGATAAATGAATTTAGATGAAGGAATATTTCCCCGAAATATGACCTAGAAAAATTATATACTTTATATCATCCTTTACATCCACTGCATGTAATGCATACCTTTAACGACTACTATTTTAACAATATCCCAACGCAATTAGCGGATATGAACGATTTTTCATCAATTTCTGACCACTCCTGTCACTTTAATCCACTTTTCGCTCGTCCTGCAATTCAGAAATCGACTTTTTCCTCTCATTTTTCGACTGTTTCCTGCTCCTAATCCTGTTTCCTAATCGAACCCCTGAAAGTTCGTCCTGGCATATGGCTAACGGTAGTAGCGGATAGTACGGTCCAGCAATCCTATTTTATTGCGCGAGTAAGTCTTAGCTCTTAACTTTTACGAAGCCAGCTCTTATAAGATTATTTGAAATCAAAAGCGATACAAGGTGAAAAAGGTAAAAACGGTGTCATGAAGCAAGATGGAGAGATAAAACCGTAAGCGAAATGTCGTTAAGTCATCTCTACGTGACATAAGTCGTCGTGGTATCTTCCTAAGGGACGCTTCCAAATTGGACGTGGTCTTTGTATGCCTTAAGAAAGTAGTCCTTGTTGGATGAAGATCGAATGATATAAAACCATCACAATGTCGCAGGGGAGGTATTCACTAAAATTAATACGGAACCATTCGAGCTGTCACCGTTAAGGAACCCCATTTGTGAACTTAAGTAGGCCTAACGAACTCTTGCGAGAAGGACGACCAGAGTGCCGATGGTGCAACGCGCACTCCTCGTGGAATTTCAAAATCTCTATGATTACATTAAGAGTTATATATAGCTGAGATACGTATAGGATGTCATTAAGAAGCACGATTTAATAAATCGAATCACGTAGTGCGTTTTTCAACCTGGAAAAATAGATTTCTACCGGCTGCATCAATTGTTGGTGGAACACATCGTTTGCGATGGAGCTCGAGTGCACGCTTATTTATTTTGGAAATCTACTCTTTTTAGATCACACTTTAGTTTTTCATAGAATTCTAAATTCACATCGAACACGTTTGAAAGATGCGTGGATACATTCCAGGTTTTCTAAGATTTTCTAAGTCACAATTTATCTTCAATTGTGAATTTCTTTAAAGCATTAGATCAAGATGAAAGGGAAGGGGGAGAAAAAATAAAAGAGTAAAAATGCAGACCAAAACATTTCATTTTTATTTGTCGCAATTCTAATATTTGAATCGTTCAAGTTGGTGTATCCAATTTGAGAAATACAGTACAAAATTGTTGAATTTCACCATCATGGAATATGATACTGTCTCCTAACAGGATTCATTTAAAGTGCGGGTTTATCGTACTCCGATTGCAAGTGTTGTCATGGGCTTCAGACGGGAGCTTCAAAGCATCTTTATTTTGTAGCTGCATGATTTTTTTCCAAGCAAGTTGCTTCAAACGCTAAATTGAGAGGTTCTCGTTATGTGCAAACGACGTCTTCGATGCAATTTCAGCAAGACCCATTCGTGGTTAAGCACTCTGTGAAGCAATTTGAGAAATCATGAAACGTAATCCAAGTAATGATACCCACAGGGGAAAGTAACGTCAGACCCTACAGGTCGGCATTGATGCATTTATCATATTGCATTTCTCACTACAAATCGGAGATATCAGACATTCGACCAAACACTTTGTGTATCTTTTTGGATAATATTAATACTTGTAGGCCTACTGGCGAATAGATTTTTAGCCAAAAATTTCAATTGGCGTCCTGATGCCATATTTGATAGGAGTATGTCATAGCACTTTGCAAAGTCTCTATTGAACAACAAAAGTTATCCTAAGAATCTAATTGCTAATTAAATTAGTGAAGGACTTGTGTCAAATCACACAAGACACCATTTTAAAATCTAATCATTTTAAAAATCATTTTAAAATGTTAGAGTCTAAAGAGGCGCTAAGGAATTGTACACTTACTTTAATTAAATCCCACAGTCGGTACCTGCTTGTTTATAGAGTTGGTCTTCAAATGTCACTGATGCTGCCATACTACCCTTTGCGAATCAGAAACCCGTTATCCATTCGTTGATAGAAGCGCTTTTGCTAAATCCAAGCCGCATACATACCTGAAAGGCACATATTCAGAAGCACGTCGAATGCGCATTAAAGCGCTTCTTGTAACGGCCGTACTTTTTCAACCATTTCCTAGTACCTTAACGTTCCTTTTTTCCGCTAGATAAAAAGCAGAATGTAATGTAATTGAGAATGATTACTAAGACGTTTTTTCTGCAATGGTAATTTTAAGTTGCGACGAATGACGATGATTCACGCTTAATTTCAGATTTGTCTCTAATATTGAAATTCAGACAAAGCAAACTATATGATGATTGATGATGATTTCCACGATAAAAATCATAATTTTGATAAATGCAGTTAGGCAATTAAATTACTAAACTTGATTTCATAATTTTGTTTGCAAAAAACGTGCATTAATAAATTATAACATTTATTAATGCAAATACATTGCATAATAACTGCCTAATATAAAAGTAAATTGTAACTTATGGTAGACTATTAATATTCAAATAAATATCTCCATGATGACTTTATCTTGATGAAACTAAAGTGGATACGGTGTATCATATCTTACTTACAAATTTCATGTAAATTGCAGGAAAAGGCATTTAATCAAAACAACTTGGATATAGTATAGGAAATTTATAAATTTAGAAAAATGTAGACATAATATAAATTCTGAAGTAACGTTTAAAGATATTATGGAAAAACGTAGGGTGCTAGTAGTTTACAGAAAAATTGGATGCGAATTCCAGACAACTTGTTAAATTTATCAAATAATGTTTACAAATGAGATGTCTAGAACAATTGCATGCATATGCAGGCGTTTGATGTAAGGAAGAAGAATTATGCAGAATGTTCGATGAATCGATAAAATGCAGTAAAAAATGTTGGGGATTTAGCAGCTTCGTGCAACTAACAGGAGACGTTGGATTTAAACTTTGGCACTATAAATGCAAATAGAATGTGGTTGCTTTGAAATAAGAAATTGTTCTTTTTTTTAACTTTTAAGTAGTTTCATCTTAGGTCCACGAGTGAAATTAAAATCTCCGAAATTCACTGATTGAAGAATAGAACCCAACCCAATTCTTTAGAAAACTAGAAGATCCGCCGTTACCAAAAATAAAACAAAGGTATAAATTTACATTCAAATACTTAAAACATTTGAAAATAATACAAACATTTGCAGCCGTCACAACATATAATCGCTTCAAGACATAGTGCTTTAGCTTCATTCATAACAGTCCAGAAACGAAGTGCTATTTAGAATGACCTTGACTTGAATTTGAAAAAAAAATCTGCTATCAGGTTCCATGAAATGTTTCTTAAAAAATTGCCACTTCCTCTGGTGTGACAAATCACTTAAAACAATCATAGGCAGCCTAATATGCCACACACTATCGATTAAGCTTCAGCCCAGGATACTGCATACCTTCAAGGCTGAATGCGTGGTTAGGCTTTCCTTCAAATAATAAAAAAAAAGATGGCTTTGATGGATGTGGATATTTTTTTACAAGCTAGCATAACACCACACTCCCTCTATGAACCAATCTATTTAATGTGTGTAATTCCGCTATTGTAATGTCGCGTGACGCAAGTCAGCAGCATCTACGAGCGCCTAACAATATTACGGGATGTATTGATTACAATTAAATCAAAAGCATATCGTCTCAACCCTGCTGAGCATTGTTCAGCGCCACAATGATGCACCCTGCTCAGGGGAAAGCTGACGGTGCGCGGAATGTGCATCAGTTTTACGCTGGAATTAATCATCGGTCTTACCAACCGCTGAAACCATCGAGCAGCAAACTATTGCAGCTTCGATGGGACGAGGCAAACTACGTTAGCCACAGGCAACGGGTAAGTTATCTTTAATAATTTAATAATCAGAGGGATTTATGAACTGAGATTTTTACCCTATTTTTGCGATTATGTCACCACTGCATTGGTGAATCGTTCCAGTGCCAACTATGATGATTTACTTGCAAGTGAGAATTATGAATACTTTTTCAAAATATAAATCTATAATACTTTTCTATTTACTGCCAGTATTTTAGTGCAGTAGTTGCAGTGCAACTGGTTAGCAACTACTTGGCAACCAAGTAGGTTCAAGTATTTTTGAAAACTATACCAGGTCTGGAACTCGCTCTTCCCGCCCATATATCCTCTTTTAGATCACCAAAATTCCTAATCATAATTACTAAGTCCTTTTCGATCAATCAGCGCTGATATGGATAGTGATATGGATTCTTTCACATTCTCTCACTTCTCATTTTTAAATACATGTATAACAAGCTAGCCGTATATCTCCTGATTTAAAATATTTATACCTTCTCCTCAATTTCTTATTTTCCTTTTAAAAACAAAAAAACGACAACAATAACGATGAAATTTAAATTCATTGATAGAAAACAACAAGACAAACAATAGGCCTAAAATGAAATTATAAAAGTGAAAACTAAACAATATTTAAAAATAAAAAAGGCAAATTTGTAGTCGTAAGTGACCAGAACATTGAAAAGCTAAAAATTGGCCAGAACAAAACAAATAAGAAGAAAAAATATATAAAACAGAAACAAATAATGTTGAATGCATACATTGTAAAGCAATAAAATAATGCAGAATAAATAAAGCACCAATTCACACAAAAAAATGTAATCACTGTTTAATAAACAGAAAACAACGATAAAAAGTATTATAGAAAAATGTAAACATTAAACAGAAAAATGATCACAAAACATATAATCTGCAAATTAAGCATAACAAAATCAGCAACGTAAACATCGACGTGATGTATAGTGCACGATTCGCTCTTCCTGATGCAATAAATTCCGAGAAATAAAAACATTCAAGCTGACAAAATAAGTGTTTTCCTGTTCACAATCCAGAGACTTAAGTTTTGTGAAAAGGGAAAAGTATCGTTCACCAAATTGATAAAATCCTTGCCTTTGCTGCCTATATTGTATAGTATGCCCTGATTGCAGGATATATTGTGCTTTTGAATACACTTCCAAATCGATTAAGGCGTCGGGGACACGCTTTGTAATACCTTGATATATGAATCAGCTCATTTAATCGCTCTGAATGCGTGCTCCATTCCACGATAATTTAATCGCCAATACAGTTTTATTAATGTATTACATCACTACCTTTTCACTACATGGACAAAAAACTTTCAAGGCTATACCGATCCTATCCATGCATATCTATTGTCAGTCACGGTGCATAAACATGCATGGTTACCACCAAACGAACACCTAGCGTGCAAATCCAGTGAAAGCTATTTAACATCATCATCATCATGGAACAAACGCAATAAAAAAAGCCTGGATTTACGGTGCAATGCAGAATCGTGGACATCATAGATTTTCTTTAGAAATAAACACGAAATCCGTATCAGAAACCAGGTTAATTCTATTGCATTATTAGCATGCATGATCAAGTATGAAACATATACTAGACAACTGCAATAAATACGATTTCTGAGAATTTATATTTTCGATTTTTATACACAGGTTTCTTCGGCCAAGCCAACAGTCGACACCAGCCCACCCAGGCAGTATCTACACATTCATCTTAAAATGAAAAAGCTTCAGGTGTGATACCATTGTTTCTGTCATTTCACAATTCAAAAATAATATAAGTCGAATATAAGATGCACTTTTTGTATTAAAAAAATTACGACAAGCAGATCAGGTACAAATCAAAATGCAATCTCGATTTGCGGAGCGATCGTAAAGCATGTAACAGTAATTTCTTTAACATTATTACTGTATTACTGTAGAATAGCTAGTTTAAAATCGGAATAGCTCGTTTTGTTAGCAATTTAAAACTATCAAATGCGCCCAAATTGACAAAAACTCCTGAATT
>JAQIXS010000968.1:0-35900 GCA_034700785.1 Rossiulus vilnensis | reverse complement strand
GTGGTATAGTTTCCTTCGCCTTTTTTAAGAGCTAAAATACGGTTTACGCCCTATCTGATAGTCTTGGATAATAATAATATTATAAAGTAATACTATGATTGAGGTTCTTTTTTAAAGAATTTTGAGTAAATAATTTAGATTTATAAATAATACGCATATACATGCACATGCATGGCCCAACGGTAATTGCAACTTTGACAATTAAATACTTACATTCTATTTGATATGAAATGAGTTGGAAGAAAATGGTTTATTTATGTATAGGAATTGGTTTGTGAAAGCTGTAATTTTTTTAATTTGGGGACATACTAAAATTGAACGCTATCAGCATATTACTTATTTTTATTGCTTTCATGTACTGTTGTTATCCAATAGGCTTTTTTCGTCTGTAGTCATAATTCAAAATATAACATTTAAAGGAAAATAATTAAAGGGACAAAATGAAGAGAACGAAAAAATTAAACCATGAACTATGTTCGGTAATACGTTTTGTCAGTGATTTAGGATGTACAATTTTTTTCTACATGTTAAAATGTAATAAATTAAACATCATTACAGACGTAACACAAGGTCTAAATGTTTAAATGTTTCTTAAATGTAATTTCAAATGAGTAAATTAAATAATTTCTTGACCACTTTCAAAATAATCGCCATTGATGCTTATAAATGCATTTCACAACTGTAAAATTGTACAATTTTAGAAATTGTAAGTCATATTATGGCGTTTTTAAATGCCAACACGGTGTATACAGCATCTCCTTCTCGCTTTTTTAAAAATTTAATACCCGTGCCTATAAACCTGAAACCAGGCTGATCTAATTTTAATTGATATAAGTAATCTAATAGGCTTTTTTTTCTTAATTGAAATCTAATTGCGAACTAAATCAAGCCTGTTCTTTGAGGCATGGTCCCTTTGGGCTTTCGACTCGTTTTAATGGATGGGCTTTTAATGATTAAGAACAATTAAAATAGTGAAATGTGTGGGGATAAGAAAAATTCGCGTTTTTTGGGTTTATCGTCCATTAGCAGTATTAAATTCGCCTCTAATGACAATATAATGTATTTGCAAGCATGTAACGGGAGTACGTGCTCACCTATTGATTCGAGCTTAGAATGGTGTGATCGAATCCGGGTTGGCTGAAGTAATTGTTTAAGGAGCATTTGTAATTAATTGTGATTAATTCCGTCTGCATCCTAGTGGTATTCTAGAAATGCGATACCAGAAATATTTTTCTTTCCAAAACTTAACACGTTTTCCTCCAACCTACAAACCGTGTCGGAAATCACGTTAATGTGTTAGGACTAGCAACAATTGCACCATTATTTCCATAGACCTGATATGATGCTGGAAAAATCGATATCGATCCAGTTTTTTTCTACTAAAATAATGTAATAAAGAACATTAATAACATTAAAGTAATGAACTCTGTAGGAAACTGTTTAAATGTAACGAGCGTTTTTTTTTGTATCCACATGCGTGTATTAGTCGAGTTCAACAGACGATTCACAAAACGTTTTCTTTTTTTGGCTTTCTAATCCAAAATAAACACGAGTCATGGAAAGCAAAGTCAAACTATAATTAAAAATCTGCAGTATATACTATATACATATTGTTCATTCACAAAGAGGTGATCAAGCCGCTACATTTCTCGGAAAATAAAATCAATCCTGGAAGAAACCGGATCGTCTCCAAGATCATCATTTTCAATCGAAGAAGTCCGCGCTTAGCTCATCATAATGAGACTTCAATTTTCAGCACCCTTAAAACTGACGCCAGTCGATCATTACTGGAACGGCGCACGCTCGCGTAGCTCAACGTCATTATTATTAATAATAATCTGAACTTTTATAAAAATAGACAGTCTTTATCCCCGTTCTTCGTCTTAACGGATAACGCATTTCCCATCCAGGCCCATTTGCGTTGAAAATGATGTACACCCTTTGAAACGCGAGCCTATCATCGGCCCATTAAACGAATATTGAAAAGTGGTGGGAAAATAGTTTTCACTGGATGAGATTCGAGGAGACCGAGGATTAGTTTTTACAACATATCGACTATCGCCTTGCGCGTAGAGATTAAAGCGGCGAAGTAACAATGCAGTTAATGCAGCTTTCTTTCTGCACTCTGTGGAAGTGCAACGCCTGAGATTTATCATAATAATGATAATGGGAACTAGGGTCGTGGAGGGAGGGGCCGATCCTTTCACGTATCTGTTCCATTCACAACCCAAATGAAGAACCCTTACTTATGGGGGCACCATGATTCGATAATGCGCCAGGTGATGTCCAACCAAATATCATGGCTTTATTGCCATGAAAGATGAGGATGTCCTTCCCTTATGTCTACGTTGGTCATAATTTACTGTTTTGTTAACGTGCGCGAGATGGCAATGAAACGTTCTTGCAAAGCATTAGGCATAACGAAACGACATACATCGGACATCCAGCTTTCTTTGGTATAATCTTGTGTGTAAAAGACACTTTTCTAGAGCAATTAAAAATGTATGTGTTTTATTGTAAACGAAGCTTTGCTTCGGTATATGTGTCGTAAGTTATTGTAATTATTTAAAAATACAATTTATTATTATTATTATTATACTTATTCCAATTGCTCACTCCCACCACTTTATTTGAAGTTTTTTCAAACTTAGCAATTTTTTTTAAAGTAATTAAAGCTTGAGAGGATTCGAGGGAAATATAATGTACATTTAAAAACGTGCGTTAAATTTCAAAAGACGTCAGTATGAACACATGCTGTGTATATCAGGTTTACTGTACATAATTATTCAACGACGATTGAAGTTGGCACCTTATAATAAAAACGTTAGGACGGAATGTGATGGGTATTTAACATCCGTTTGGCGAGAGAATCGTTTGCGATTCGCTAATTTCAATGTTCATATAATTACTGCTCGAATTATAATCACCTTTTTCATATTCCAGGGCCTTTATCCAGATTGTAAGACCATGCTGGCCTCGACAATTAAATGTTCGTTGGAGCACAACGTCGTTGACCTGTTACCCGGTGTGTCCATGCCACAGAAAGCAGAAATATCTCAGCATTATAAGTAAGTAGTCGAAACAGAAGAGCTCTGCTCCGTGGATTCTTCCACTGGTTTTGATGCGTGCGACTTATTTTGCTTCGGCTATTCAGGTTTTACGTTCCTGAAAACGCATGGACGTCGAGGATTATACTGAAGAATTGTTACAGCTTGCCGGCGGCCAGCGAAACCGAATGTCCGGTCGTTGTTTATGCGCGGTCTTCAGTGCTCCACTCCCCCGGCGGCGTGTCCGAGTACTGGGTTAACTGTAGTGACACTTACACCAAGGGTCACGCGTGCGTCCTCGAGTTCATCCCCAGGGAAAACTCGTGGCATTACGTTTGGTTGGACATCTTGTACGCTACGGCCAACTATCAGATCACCGTTGAGACCTCGAGTACGTTCGTATGCAGCTTGACATAGGAATGATCCAAACATGACAACAAAAATAGTTCAATTTTTATTGAAGCGTGTGGTACTGTGGATAAGTGGAGGGGGGAGGGGAACATGAAAATAAGTGAACTAAATTTTAGTTGAATCAGTTCCATAGTTCTGATGTTTGAAGCTCTGTTCAGAGAAAAAATCGGAATCATTATTATTTTCTTAATTTTCTTTCCTGAGATTTATCTGCAAAATAATGGAAGTGCATGAATTAAGGCTGTGTGAAAAACATGTCCACCATGCAAATAAATACACGTACTTTTTTTTGCTTCAAATACCGTAATTATTAAAATTGCTAAATTTAGTTTCCCTAATGTGGAATTGGTGGTCCAGTAATTCCGCTTTGGTTTATAACTTTATAATTTCCTTCGTTTATTTATGAAACATTTCAGAAATTTGAAGAAAGAAAACTAATGCAAAACACAATGCATGATGATTGCTGTATAGGGAAGCCTGTAATATACATTTGGAAATGTGGAGGTGACGCATACACATACAATGCACTGCAGGTTGCATACGGTTTATCCCACCCCCCCTCCCAATTTATTAAATTTTTATAATTAAACTAAACATTTTGAAATTATAAACAAAAGCTGAAAGTAAACGACTAATTCTACATTGGGAAAAATAAACTTCGCAATTATAGCAAGTATTTAAGCAAAAATGTACAGTACGAGTAATTTTTTTTGCATGCTGGCCGTGTTTTTGGCTCAGCCTTCATAAACAGTAGTTCTAATAAACGTACTAATATCCCAGCAACGAAAATATAAGGGACAAAAGATGAAAGATGTCAGAACTAAGAAAAATAGAACTGTTTTTTTTTTTGGAAGAGCACGAGTGGACTGTCTTGTGATGTCATGCATACTGTCAATGTCTTTGTGAATTTTATGTTTCATGGAAGTTAATTTCTTTCTAGTGTGCGAGAACGGCTACTCTCCAACCCAATATTTAGTGTTGAGCGAGTTTAAATTGTCGAACAATTCCTTGCATAGCAATAAGGAGTCTTTGTTAAACGTACCGAATTTAGCAAAGAGGGTTTTAATGCCTCTGCCCGTCAATTCGAGGACGAGATCGACGGATCCAGCTTGCTGGCCACGAGTTGCGCTCCTGCGGAAGACTTACCCTGGCAATTTTGTGTTCAACTATGAACAACTTCCTGACGAGAATGGGACTACTCCCGTCAAATTGGACATCAGTAACGCAGAGCCAACCTTACTCATTGTGCCAATCCAAGCTCTGGTGGACATTGGTGGCGCTCTATCTTTCGAGCTGACGCTCGATCCGTCCGTGGTGAGTCCATTTAGCATCCATTGTTGCAAATTCTGAAAAACCGCAAGTTTTAGATATGATACAATACCATTCCCCAGTCGGCATGAAGAGAAGTTTCGCTCCTTTTAAAAAAAATCTTAAAGTGCTCAATTATTTTAAAAGACTGTTAAGCTTTCAAGGCTTTAACGAAATCATGTTTTTAATATACAACGTGATCTGAAGACTTTTGTTTTACTCCAGTGTAAAAATGTCATCTTTTTCTCATAAGTTTTCATAAGTGGAATATACGAGTGCTACGTGTCTTGTGTAATTTTGTCTCCCTGACCCTCTTATCCTTACAGAACACCACGTTGTATAATGTGAGTGTGACAGCATGCATCGAGAAAAACAAGCGGTCTCTAATTCATGGAATAAGCAATTGCTCATCGCCTCTTAGCATAGCAGTAAACTCGAGCAGTGTCCCATCAATGAGCCAGTACGTCATCATCCCTTTTCCAGAACCTGGAAATTGGTACATCACTCTCGCTGCCTACTGTTATACAGTGGACGACTCCACTTTGCATCTGGATAATTTAGAATCCAGGTAGGAAAACTTCTCAGAATCACTTTCATTGAGCGAGGAAGCAAACTGTTATTGTGGGGGGATGTTGGAGGGGTGAGAAACTCTAAATATATATTTTGAAAGTAAGATCCTGGCTTTATTTCTGATAAATATCACGGAAAAATATTTCAGACCGTTTGAAATGGTCACTTGCGATACGAACACCACGAGGGTTGCGATGAATATTGCGTCTGCTTCTTGTCTTTACGGTGGATGTGGATTTTACGGTCGGTGCTATCAGTATATTAGTGGGGGATTCATCTTTAGCACTTGTGTCTGTACAGCAGGTACTTCTTTGTTTCTTTGCTATTGCTTTCTTGACTTTGCCTGTGTGATCATGATGCTTGATACATGTATTTTTGTTGTGTAAATCTGTCAGACTACGGTAATTCACAAATGTTCTTTGTGGTGTTGAGGTCTTCGCTATCGCGTTAACGCCTACATGAATCGGCATCGTTTGAAAACCACTTTTCATTTCCTCTTAATGCTGAGCTAAATGGATACCCACCATGCAAGAAGTGCACATTTTTGCTTTAAGTACTTGTTATAATTGCTAAATTCCGTTGTTTTATAATTTAAAAATACCCCGTTTATTTATTTTTACAAAAATTGAAAAAGACAGGGTTTTCGCTGCATTGCAACCATGCATTGTGGGTTCAGCGAGATTGATGCTTGCAAGTATTGGGCTTGCAGACCCGTTCACACCGGGTTTACACTCCCCTCACCTCCATTCAAGGAAAAACGTTTACCTACAAATTACAGAATTAGAAAAATACCAAGGGCGATTTGCATAATTGTGTCCCGTGTAATTTTCTTTGTGAATTTGGTTTAACCCCCTAAGCTCCTGGCAATATGAATTTTATCATGCCTGAATGAAGTGGTATTATTTTTTTATTTAATTTTTAATTCGTTTCCTTTAATAATTTATATTTCTACGCCCATTTTTCTATGGAAATATAAACTAACATCCTTCATTAGTTGGTTTAATGTGTCAAATTATTAATTTTGTTAATAAACAAAAGTTTAAGAAAAATCTGGAAAAATAAATGTGTGATTATTTTTTCGAAACATTTCGCTGGTGGCTTCCTTTTTAGGTAATTTTTGAAAAAACGTATCACAAATGATGGATTTTTCCCCTTTATTCTGTACAGATTATTAAATATGCCAGTATTTCAATATGCGCGTAAATATAGGCACTCAGGAACATGCGCAGAATTTTGCTTTTGGCTTAATTTAGCCATTGAGGAGATACTTACATCAATAATGAGAACTGGATAATTTATTGAATTTTTAGAAGGCATTCAAGCCCTTAACCAAATCTTCATGCGTATAATGCGCCCATTAATTGCTATATCGTTTCTTTAGGTTTGTGTGCAGCTAAATTGTGACTAATTGATTAGTACATTAACTTTCAATAAACCGTATTTGGTTCATGTCCGTCCCATATCGTGCACGTTGCTCGCCTTGTATTATCAGGCCGTGCTGCTTAACGTATTTATCCAGCACCATAAATACGCTAACTGATCTGGAAATTGCCGCAAGCCATGTTTGTAATTCTATGATTGCATTTATAGGGTGGAAAGGCTTTGGATGCACCGACGGTAGTTCAGCCATTCCGAATTTTGAATTGCTGTTATCGACTCTGTTGTTAACGCTGAGCAACTTATTATTTATCCCTGCTGTTATTTTGGCAGTCTACCGTAATTTCTACACGGAAGCTTTAGTCTATTTTCTCACCATGTTCTTCTCCACGGTCAGTACTTGGTGGAAGCTCTTGGGCAATTTAAAAGGCTGAGAGTGATTTTCTTTGAAATGTTGCTCGTTTCAGTTCTACCACGCGTGTGACGAAGAGGCGTACACGTTTTGTTTGATGCGGCTGAGCGTTTTGCAATTCTGCGATTTCTACCTGGCTATCATGGCCGTCTGGGTGACGTTGGTCGTCATGGCCGATCTCCATCCGAAAATCTACTCAGTTTTACACATGGCCGGCGCAGTCGGCGTAGCCTTAGGGGTGGAATATGACCGCACCGGACTCTGGGTTTTTCTCATTCCATCGGCTACTGGCCTCATTATCCTCTCTATATCTTGGGTAAGACCTTTCGATTCTTGCATTCTATTAGCACATGCAAAATTTATTGCAAGATTTTTTCTCTTACTTACCGGACTTCTTCGTTCATATTTTGTTCAAAAGCTTTTTAGTTAGTTGGCTAAAAGGATGCCCACCATGCAAAAAATTGCTCACACAATTTGCTTTAAATATCTATTATAATTGATAAACTTATTTTTTTTCCAGTGAGGAATTGGTCGTCCACTAGTTTCCGTTATGTTTTATGATTTCAAAATGTACAGGTTATTGACAATAAATTTAAAAAATCTATAAGGGGGTTTCCCTGCAATGCAGCCTTGCATTGCGGGTAGCATAACGTCTTCTTTAAATTTATTAGACTTTTAACAAATAAATGGAATATTTTGAACTTAAAAACAAAATTGATTTATAGTAGACGACCAATTTAGCAATTATAATAAGCATTTGAAGCATGATGTATTTTTTAACCTTGGTGGGCTTCCATATGGCCTGGCCTTTCTTAGCCATTTCTTGAATATTGAATTTTAACAAAATTGTCCAGAAACGTAGTTTTATCTCGAGAATCAAATCCCATCTGATGAGAATGGTTTTTTTCTACATTCCTCAGATTTGCATGCCTAAAAATTGTGTCGTACGTTTCCTTTCTAGGTAACTCGCTGAGGTATTTCCATTTGATTGTTTGAGTTGATAACTTAATTACTTTCCAAATTAGCACAGAAATATGCAGATAGTATCCAGTTATAATTGTCAGAACGCGTACTGAATCCAATGGCATCATATGCATATTAAAAAATCTGCATATACATGTACGTCCCACGGCTTTACTGAAATCTTATTAATATTTCGAAATACTCGCAATGCTTTGCCCTTGATGAGCTTTAATTGCTGCAATTATTTCCTCTGTCATTTTCGGATTATGTCACTCGAGCATGAACGCTGTCAGGGGAGTTGGATGTTACTGTCAACAGAGAAATTATCCATTTGACATTTAACTCTTGAAAGCGTTCAAATACTCGATAAATGAATTCATTCGATGGACGTTTTCGTTTTATTAGCGTTATTTAGGATGAAATGTGTCTTTGAATTCTTTCCAGCTCTGGCACTGTCGACAATACAAGGCCTGCTTCCCCGAGAGGAAGGTGTGGTTCCTGTGCCTGCTCCCAGGGACTCTTCTGGCAGCGGCTGGTCTGGCGTGCTTTGCCTTCTTGGAGACGGAGGAGAATTACAAATACATTCACAGTGGATGGCATATGGCGATGGCGTTGTGCATTCTATTTTTATTGCCACCAGCACGCAAGCATAAAGGTAGGCAACCTGTTCCGGTGGAACCACAGGCTGGTATAAGTTACATGAGAGCGGACGAAATGACAGACATTTCGCCGCACTTTGAATCCGGCATTTCGGACAGACTCATTCCAATAACGCCTTAAAAGGGACGCAAAATGAGGCTATGAAACAGTTTAACAGACATTGCTAATGAAATTGCCACCTGACGTTTGTGATATCGTGTGATAGAACTGTGTCCTCTGTACCTTTAAACATAAAGCTTAGTGATCCGTTTAGTCTGAACGTTGTGCTTAGAAACTATTGGTTTAATCAGGGAAAACACGATGAATATAATCACTGTTTATCTTTGGCACGTAATCGGGCAATTATTCTTTTTTGTTACAACTTACATAACAATGTATGCATCTGTTTCTGGACGATTTGTATTAAATCATTTCTGTGAAATTGCTGATGGCCTCAATAAGATGCTAGGTGTACATTCAAAGCATTCGTAACATGCATATGGCTCAATTATTTGATGCGATTCATCATAATTTGCTTCGCCCAGAATAAACTTGCACACGAATTAGCAACCAAGGAACAGTTTATTAATTTTTTATAAATGTTTTAAATCAATTTTATAAATAAATAAATTGATTGTGAAGTAGGGTCAAAATTTTAAAAGAAAATATTTGTAAGAAAATATTTATTAATTTTTTTTCACAATTTTCACCCTAGTGTACAATCACTTAATTTTTTAATGGAAAAATTAATTTATCAGTTATAACAAGTATTTGAAGAAAAAATGTAGATGCACGTATTTGCAATCCTACTACTGTAGTTACAAAAATATTCCTTATTTTATTTCAAAAAGGAGGGTTGATAGTTAGTCACTATATTTGGTAACTATAGTGCATTCGAACAGTGTATTTCTGTGTATAAAAGGAGATTTGAAATGCTAATGAAAAGCTTGTGCAGTTTAAATGTAGTTTAATGAGACTTTAAAATAATTAGTAAGTAAGGAACAGGGTCATCCACAGAGGACGTACGATAAGGGGACAACTGCCCGATTGGCGGTTGTAATTTTCGAATTTAATATGGCACGAACTGATTGAAAACTAAAAAAACCTTAAGATATCGGTTTACTGTCGACCGTGGCTATATAATCGGTATCAGTATCGAGCAGGTGCTTGTAAATATATTTAAATTAACATTATGTACTTTGTTCAATGTGAAAGCGGTTTTCCAAATCGGACAGAACATTTGAGAGGGTCTAAAAATGATGAAAATTTCAGGACACCTTTTATGGATGGCCCCTTATTCCTTTTCCTCCCGGCTTCTCGTTACAAAATCAGACATCTCTGGCAACTTCATCCTCCAATAAGACATTAAAGTATAAGATTTGAGTCCACTTTTTATAGATTTATTGTTGACACACTAATTGAATTAAATAACTGCGGGAACAATGCAATTATATCAAAATCAAATAGTGGATGTTTCTTACAAGTCAATTCCGTGACTCTCTGCCCTCAAAGGGTATCGCAGCGAAACGAAATTATCACAATAATGCATTATTGAGTTCTTAGGTTTTTTAAGTAGCAGCAAAATATTAATAAATGCGAAAGCTGGGCAACTTCGTAGAATGAAGATGATGCGAAAATGAAATCGCATAAAAATTGTTCCTGGGGAGTCGAGAGGGAGAGAGGTGGTTACATTTTTTTTTGGAATCAAATCTGCTTCAGCGGTTCCACTCGAATTTATACCAGAATCGTTGCCTTTATATACATAGCCTCATTTCAAAACGAAATCATAAATAGTCCAATGTGCAGGCGCACGGTGTTATACGGAATATATATCAGGAAAGGGCTCTGGACTGAAAAATATGAAATTTCTCTGGGAAACTGGATTATTCAAATGAACGAAGGCACGCTTCATGGACTTGATGCGGTTTCAATTCAGATTTCCAAATAGAAAAATAAACTTTAGGCGAGTTGAAAGCAGGCGATTTTTGATTTGCGTCCATTCGGTGCAAATGGATCTGCTCGAAAATCAAATAGTGTGCGTTTTCAAAGAGTCCAATTACATGCTATCGTGCACGTTGGCTGTTCAGCAGTGCTTCATGCAAATTTCTTGCTTACTTGGCTTTAACGGAGCTCGCAAAGCATGAAATTCAAATGAAAAACATGGCAAAACGGTGCAGTGGTTTCCTACGGGTGTTTAGAGTTGATTTTTCTGAGTTTTTTTTCCCATAAAACTTAACTTTTTTTGAAGTACACAAATCAACCGGGTGTCCTCACCATGTGTCACCTACACATTTTATTATTACATAGCTGCACTTAGTTGGTACAAAATTGTATATTTTGTATTATAACTAACGAATAATTAATTATTCAGTTCATGTGGAAAATATTTTTAAGCAATATCTTAAAATAACTTCCATTAAACATTGCTATTTTTAGAAAATTTTATAAAATTCTTCTTTTTTCATTTTTTATGCATTGCTTGCTAAAATGTTTCAAGTAAGCATTAATTGCTTTAAAAGATTTTGATTACCTCTATTAATGGTGATGACAAACAATGAATTGCTAGCGCTTGAATGTAACCTAAACTTACCTAAAGTAAAGTATTAGTTACCTTGTTTGGAGGGATTTGAGTAGACTGCCAGATCCATTGGTCTCCTTTGCGACATGAATAGAATGTCCATACATAAAACTAATAACTTGAAACCTTCACACTCTATGATCCATCTTACAATGAAGAACTTATTTCGCATAGTACGTGCATTTATTTTGTTTCTGTTTTATTTTTGTCAGCCGCCTCATCCACTCAGAAATCCTAAGCTTCAGTCAGCACCCACCTGTCCCCTCCATCTGGAGATCACACTTATTTCCCAATAACCCGCCTTGTTTCTTTTTTTGTGTGTTTTTAATTATTGTATATTATTCGTGATATTTTTATTCATTAGTCTGTATTTAAGCCAGATCTGCACAATGTGATAAATGAGATTTGTTCTGAATCGCAGGATGCGATTCGTAATAAATTCAGAAGATTATCTGGTGCTAATTTTATTCCATTAATTTTATTTTCTGATATTCGTTTGGTTAAGCACGTATTTGTTTATTTAAAAAAGAAATTCTTAAACTTTTTTTAAATCGAAAGACTTGTTATCTTTTTAATTAATTTCAAGTTCATCTTTTGTTGATAAGTTTATTTCCGACGTTAATTTTTAACCTCTCCTCCCAAATCTTCATTTATTCTCCTTCGTCATTCTGAGCATCCCCAATCGCCCAACGTGTCACCCAAAACGCCTTTTACCTAAAATATTGGAGTTCGGATACAACCCCGGTCCCTGCAACAAGTTGGGACGTGAGTGCTTGAGGAGGTTGGTTGTGGAATTTTTTTCAAAAACATTTTCTTGATGTCTTTTTGTCTTTCTTATTTATTCCCTGTCGTATTTTTTGTGCATTTTCTATGGGTTTGCATTTGTTCAAACTATTTAATTGAATGACTAAGGGTTAGACATACTGTTTCACGAGTACTGGTTGATACTAAATTCGTAATCTTATTGATGTTTTCATAGTTTGTATTGTACATAAATTCTTCGTTAAAGTCGAGTTTAGTCAACAGTTTTAGTCGTGATATTGCTCAAATCGAGGGGCTGTGCTTGGGGCATTCACTGTCACTCAATATCTGAGGACAGTAGATTCATCGGTATTTTTGTTTGTTTTTTGCAAATGTTCAACAGCCTATTCTTTATTTTAATGTCGTTTGTGCATGGGTATGTTTTATTGTTAGTCTTTCAAAACGTTTTAGGGACATGTGGCATTCTTTTCAAAATTATATGTTCGTTTTTTTCTATCTTCTTTAAAATATGTAGAAGTAACTTGGCTAAGCAAAATGTCTTCATATACCGGCAAACAACTTGAACCATTTCACAATGAACACTCTACACAGTGTTTCTTATCTGTTGGTATAGTTGTGGAAATTTCATGCCAGATGAATAATTAACACAAGTTTGGTTAATAAACATTGCAGGGCACTTAGTTTTCTCGAGTCAGAGCACTGATAAGTCACTGTGCTCATGCTAGTTTTATGCAGATTCTTCTTTTCTTCTTAATCTCTCCACTCCCGTCTTTTTAAACCTGGGTCCATATCTTCCCTTGTTTTAGACTCGTCACAGGGGGGCCTGGATGTCAATTGGAAACCACAGGGATCTTTCAAGTTTTTACAAGAAAATGAAACAGACATGTTATAGGTAGGCCAAAATAATTAAAATGTGAATTAGAGAAATTACTGTTATCAGATCCAATTATTTTAGCTGGTTTTTAATCAGCTGCTTTGTGCATGTCTTCGTCAAATTATGTAAGCATAGATCCTTTGCTTGTGCACTAAGGCATGGATGGATTGATTGATGATGTAGCCTATTCGTCAACGATATCCCATCTTAACTTTTTTTAAATTTGGCTAACATTAAGCGAAGGTAGATGTAATAATCAACCAGCAGTTTTTAAATGGTTGTCCATTATTTTGAACTTGCTTATTGTGGAATGCCATTGTATGTTATCTTAAAAAAATTTTGAAATCTATTTATTTGCTTCAATGTGGATGTTCGTGCGTATGTCAAGTGTCAGATAATTTCTCTTAACATCTCATTATTGAAATTATAGTATAGTATATTAAAAATTGATTTTTTTCCTCTGTTTCTTTTCAGGATTATAAATAATTAGTCTTTTGGTATATTAAATTATTAGGATCAGGCATAATAAAGTGAGATCGTCTATTATGGGAACAACTTACTATATTAGAAAAGTCATTTTCCTTTCAAAAAGGAAAATTCAGACCCAGTTAATAGGATTTGGTAAGCATTTGTCACTCCAAATCAGTAACCATTATCAGTCATGTAAAATTAGATGAAAAGTTTATTAGTTTTTTGTATAAAATAACCCCTTGGTTTTGGAGAGCAACATGATAGAGAATCGCCTCTTAATTCTCTGAAAACGGGCATCTGTTAAACATGAATGGTACCCATTCAATTAGGACCACGTTTTTTTTTTAATATTACGACAATAAAGCTCGAGTACAATCACCTGATCATTCAAGTTTTTTGCGGCCAGCGATTTCTTTGGCTGTAATTGTTTTGAATAATCATAGCCGGCAGTCCAATCATTTTAAATTGTCCATTAAACCTCTTGCACATGACTATATGTATTACTCAAAAAGCAATAATTGATCTGTTAACATGTAAAAAGTCGCTAGATCAGTGGCTGTTTCTTTAAGAGTGACTGTAATGTCAATTTGTAAGCAAATGTATTTAGTGGCCCATTTGAAATTACACTTGAATTATAGTCGAAACAGGCTTGAACGAAATCGTGTGAAATTACAAACATCTTTGGATTCGAATGTCTTTTAATCGGATTTACAGCTTAGTGGTATTTTGCTTTTGGCATAACGAAATTCGACTAATAGATATAGCAAATTGAGTTATTGGGTAATCCCAAAAGATTGCTTATGTCAAAAGCCGAATGAAAATTTTCGTTTGGGACTTCTCAGTTTGTCTAACCAAATCATGATGTAACACTAGTGTCGATGGATGAGTGAAGGACTAAGCAGTTGTAATGCTACTTCACTTTGTGAATTTTGAGTTCTGATTGCAAAAAATCCATGCGCCATCGTAGTCTTTGCATGACCCTGTTCTTCGTTTTACCTCATTATAGTTGTCTACCTACAAAAAATGCTGTTTCTGTATAAAAGTAGATTTGGATCTCTGCGTAACATTGTCCGATGGAACATTTCCGGGTACGTTGTATCGATTTCGATAAAATTGATCCTCCTAAGACTAGTTTATGTAGGACTCTGCTCAATGGGATGACTAGAAGTTTAAAGTGTTTAAATGATTTACAGTGAGAATAGGACTATCTGTATGAGAAATTCATATAATTGTTGCTCAGGCAAAGGCAGCTAATTTTCAATTTAGAAATTCTAGTGCTTCCTTATCTACTGTGTGTTTGTGTGTGTGCGTGTCTTCTGCGTTTCTATGAACTGCCTATCTGCTTTCTTTCTTATCCCCATCTTGCCACATTATATTGGGAGCTGGACTAATTGTATATGACAAATCTGAACGCCATGTTGAGCAAACATTTGCGTATGATAGAGCTCACACTAAATGCATGGCATCTACTCATTTTGAAAGGAATGAGTAATGATATCACACCATTCTATGGTTAAGATAAGTTTTCTCGTGTAAACATTTCTGTCTTAATGAACAGAAAATTGTGAAAGTAAGATCCTCGAATTATGTTGGTAATCTGCAAGTTCAGTTATAAAAAAAAACTTTTTAAAAAAATTCAAATTTACGAAAGCGCTTACAAAAAAGGCTGAATATTCTGCATCTAAGTTTGATAATATTTAATCCCAACCAAATTAGCAGCATTGAAATGGCATGGTGTCTATAGTTTATACGTTCCATTAGGTTAACCTAAAATTCTAAAAGTTCCTTTTAGATTGAAACCTAAATACAAAAATGAAAAGTATTTTATGGTCCATTGAATTGTGCTTTTGCTCATACAGCTTTGAACGCACCATACATTTAACATGTCAATGCATTCAATTGGAATTGCTCCTCAATATCAGTGGACATTTTATTCGTGCATAATTTCCCTCCTAATCTGTTAAATGACGCGTTTCTTCTTGTAACAGTTTCGTGTGTTTTCATGACTATCAAGAGTGAAATTCCCAATTTTTTTGGTTTGCCCAATTCTAAGAAAGTACAAAATAAGTATTATTTCAGAAGACACAATCTCTCTTCCCAATTGACTGAATGGAGTAAGTTGTTTTTATATTTAATTAATAATAAAAATGTGAATGAAAAAAATGAACGAGCAACTGTGTTGGGTGATCATTGTTTTAATTGACTGTAGTGTGCAGTCTTTAAATCATGTCGTCGCTTAGTTCTTTACACGAAATTTCAGAAATTCTGTTTAAAAATGTAGTGGATGATGAGTGAACGTATGCTTCATTTGGTTAATTTCTCTTCAGCCCTCGCTTTCATACGGTTGATAAACGCCTGGCCTTTGCTCTTTCGAAAACTTTCGAAGGGATCGTTGAGGTTAATTCCGATGCCTTTGTATTGGTCTTGACGATCTCGCACTTCGCCGCCCGAAATTGGATCCTGGATACCCTGTTCTGCTGCACCTAAGCCTGCTCCACCCCAACCTTGAAGCAAAAAGTAAGTGTTAAAATATTATATTTATCACTATTCTTCACGATAAATACTACCACAAATTTCACTTATTAACACAACATTACTTACCCATCTTCTTCAATAACTGATGCCCTTTATTTGACTCATCCAATCGCCTATCAAGTGTGGGTTGGGCATATGCACCACCACTACAAAAAAAAAGGTTAATTTGAATGTGCGCATACAAGATTTCAAGTCACACGTGCACAAATCTGATGAAGACCGATTTGTTCAGAACTTTGAAAGAAATGTCTGATGCTCAATGAGCATTGTTTTGAAACTCCAATGGATAGTAAAGTTTGATACACTTACAAAAATGATGGTGGCGTAGGACTTCTCGAAGCAGACCTTCGCCTGGAACGGGATGATTGGTGAGACGGAGATGGAGACCTTGAGTGAGAGCGTGACTTGGAATGAGTTGCTCTTGTAAAAGCAACTGGAGATTGTGGGGATCTAGATCGTGAACGGGAACGTGACCTAGATTTTGACCTTGATTTACTGCGTGGGCGGTTGTACGGTGTCTGGTTGTTCGTGCTGCAATGTGTAATCGTGCAATTCAATGAGTATTGCTTTAATTATTTCGACACTTAACGAATTTGCGAACGGCAAATTACTTTCTGTTCTCCTCTCGATATCGCCTTCTGGGTGGTGATCTTGACCAAGAGCGGAACTGCCGCTCTCTTTCCCTCGAACGAGACCTCGATTTTGACCTGGGCGACCTGTCCCTTAATCCCTCTCTGATATCTTCTTCCTTTCTTTTCTTTGCTTGACTTTTTGCTTTGAAGAACTCGTATAAGCCCAGTTGTTCCCAACCATCACTACTAACAGATTTAGGGCAAGTTCCAAAAATGAGGAAGTAAGGCATTAGAATTATCGTCACAGACAATGATCATTGTAAGACGAATCTAGATACATTACAAGTAGCATTAATGTGACAATCGAGAAGGTAAAAGAAAACTGACCTGTTCCGAGGCCTGTCATGACAGGGCGGGGAGTAAAACAATTCAACTGCAGCAATAAGACGCTCACTTGGAGCTTGAGGTGGAGGGAGGACTATTTCGTTGGGATCCAAAGCTTTGTATTCACAATCTTCTAACTAATTTGTGAACAAAATAATATTACCACCAATTAACTTCCTTCATGCACAGCAAATACACGACCATGCTTCTGTCATCTGCGTTTTGTGTAAAGTAGTTGCTCTTCCAAAACAATAGCTTTGTTGAGCATGATTTCAATTCATCAATGAGGTCAGATTCTCAAAGCAGCAAAACAAACGTTTGATAGAGAAAACCGAGTAACCAAAAGCTGCATAAGGCAGGCTTAATTACCTTAACCAGAGTTGTCATGAGTCCAGCGGGTAATTCGAAATAAGGCACATTGGGAATGACTGCCTGCTCGTTTTGCTCGGCCAACTGTGCTGCCGTAGGCGGAGGAATTATAGGTGGGAATCCCGGAGGTGGTTTACTCAAATCGGGTAGAGGTAATCCAGCTGGGGTAAAAAAAAAACAAATATGCTTGACTTGCAGAAACATATGCGTGATCTGATGTGCCTCTTCAGAATATTCTTACCTGGAGGGAAGTGAGGTGGCATTCCGGCAGGAAGAGCCTGGTTAAAATTCTGTGGCTGAGGGTATGAAGGAGGGAATCCAGGTGGTGGCTGGTTAAAATTGGGTGGAGGTTGGCAGAAATTTGGAATGAAATTGGGAGGTGGTTGACCAAAGTTCACTCCTGGACCAGAGTTCATGTTCGCCGGTGTCGTCTGAGATGTGGTTTCCGTAGGGGATGACGTCAAAAGCTCAGTGCTGGTTGGTGCGGAATTTAAACTAGCAGAGTTCTCCACTTTAAAAGAGAGCAAATAGATTGTTAAGAACGTTTTAAAAATCTTAGCCAATATTTGAATTTTTTATTCTTGCATCCATTTACCTTTAACTTGTGCCGGCAACGACGGTGGTGGTCCCCGTTGTGGCGAAGAATATGACGGAACTTGCGGATTCATTTGAGCCTGAGGTGGTGGGGTCAACGGTCGCTGTTGTTGTTGTTGCGGTACAACCTGCTGTGCTTGCGGCGGAATCGTCGTAGAAATCTGTAGTGGAGGTGGTTGCGTTTGGGGCTGTTGTGAAACTGTGGTTTGTTGTTGCGGTTGGGGCTGTTGTTGCTGCACATTGCGATTAGCATTGGCGTTGGGGGGCATTAAGGGCTGCAATGCATATTTAATGCTCTTCATAACAGATTTAATGCAAAAAAGAGAGAAAATAACGGTAATACAAAGGAGACATTTAAATGCAAAAAATGAATACTTAAAAGATATGGTAAGTCATTCCTTTATTTTTGAAATCTATAAGCATATCAGCAATATGACAGGTAAAGCATTCGCAGTATTTAGCAGGCAGGATTCTATTTCTATGGCATTTATTACCCATGCACACGACTGAAATTCTTTTACCTGTGCCAGTTGAGCCGTTATATGGGCTACAAAGTCTTGGTGCTGTTTTTGTAGCGATACGAACTGAGTTTGAATCGCTGCTGTGATTGGCGTTACCACATTAGAGTATTCTGTGATCAATCCAGCCTGTAAAGACATTTTTCTAAATTCAATTGTCGACTAAAACTTAAAGATCTATCCTTAACAATCTAAAGTGGTCTTACTTGATATGCAGTTAGTGAGGTTGCAGGCGTTTTCAACTGCTATATAAATGAGATCAAAAAAATTAATTCTCATGAATTAATCTTAAAAGTATATAAGCAGCTTCCTTGACCATGCAACATAAGCAGTTTAATAACGCATTAACTTGTCACAATATTTCTTCCATTCTACATCTTCCAGATCACATGTAACATGCATAAACTTACTTCTAGGATTAGTGGTGTAAAGTATTTATTAGATTCCCATAATTTCAAGAGCTGAAATAATAACAAATTTTCATTTTGTTATACAAATTAATCATATCCAGTCCGGAACTTAGTGCAAAAATCGCCAGTATGCAATACCTTAGAAAGCTTTAATTTCTGGTCATCATTTGCTCCAATACTTGTCGTACAAAATATCGGTATAACCACTGTTCCTAACAATCGCTTAAGATCCTCAGCATTCCTACGAACACTTCAAGAAAATATTTCATCAGGATGTGAATGAACGAAATCATGAAATAACTAGAGCATTGACTAAAACATATAACATGTTTCTGAACTGGGAAACATGTTTCACATTCTATTCAATACTTTTCTCTAAGATACCAGTGATGTAAAACGTCGTTGATAAGGTAGACCAAGTGCAATTTCAATTCAAAAGGAGATCCATGAGCAGTAATTCTAAATAAAAGCAAGTATTCTTTTTATCTCTGAAATTGCCACCAAAAATCAATTTACCATATTAACGTACCTTTTGACAAGGTAGCGAGCAATGACTTCATTTGCACCAGGTGTTGTGGAAGTATTGAAAATCCAGCTCTTGCCAACCTTAAAATAAAAAGATCCAATTGCATAAGATGAGAAAGAGTGGGAAATTTTACGTCGAATTAAATAAAAAGAACTTGCTGTTGTTTCTACCGAAATAGAGTCCTTGGTGCATGACTCTATTATTGGCTGCATTATTTTATCCGCTTCAGACAGATCAATATCACACTCTTTGGCCAGCATTTGGAGTTTATCATCTTGTGCTTGGCGTATTGCTTCATCCACCTGAATCTAAGTAATAAAGATCCAGATAACCTTATGTATAGTGCAATCACATGATAACTGCGATGTGATGATGCTAAGTTTCGAAGAATGCCCTTTTATTACCTGTTGTTGTTGCATGAGCACGTGATGCTGAGCAGCTAGGTTGCGTTCGCTCTGCTGAATCTGCTCCTGAATGTGCTGCTGCTGTTGTAAATGGGGTTGCCAGGGGGCCGTTTGGATTGACTGCTGCGTAATTGCATGTTGCACGAGTACCTGTTGTTGGTGTTGCTCTAAAGTTTTCTGCTTCTGCTTAAGAACTACAAATGGCACGGATGGTGAGCCACGTAGCAACACAGCGTTGATTTATTTATATTTGTTTTTTCCGGGACGATTCGGCTATCATTTCAACACGCCGGTATTTTAGCTACCCCGTCGAACCAAGCCCACTTACTTGCTTGTTCTGTCGTCACTTTGTATTGGTAGTAGTTGAAATAGTCGCCTCCGAATAGGAAACCAAATTTGGGGTTATCTTTTTGTTTGTTTTTGGTCATTTGTTCAAACTCTGGCCCGTTGCGGGCCACAAACTGTGCCAACTTGTCTATGATATTGCGCAGTTCTTGATCTAGAATAAATCAGCAAAAAATATCAGGCTTATCAGTATTTCAACTTTTACCTTGTGGTACACAGCTAGTTGTGGGTCGCAAAGGAGAACTGATGGGCACCGGGTGAAATGAGCACCTTCAAAGTGTGCGTGTGATTTATTAGGGTACCAGCACACTCGACTTTCTAACAGAGTAACATCTGTACTTTATATTACACTCTTTCGTTTTACCTAGGAGATAACTCATTCTTTTAACGTCAAATTCAGTGCAGCGTAAGTATCAATTGGAAAACAAAATCATTTCAAGATCGATAGTGTATTATGAAAACACCTATACACCCAACGTGTTCCCACAATAGCAATCACGTAAAGGAGAAACCATAACGAATTGTATCTCTTTTTAACCTGTACTGTACCTTCCGGAGGCTTAGGCAGATCCATTGTCGAAATATTTTCTAGCAGTTGAGAGAGGGCACGAATAATTTACTGATCAGATGTGGCTTGTACAAGTAAATTCGGAAAAATCGACGCCATCATGATAACTAGCGATGCACACTGCGACACTGCGCAGCTCTTGTGCGCAACTTAGACTAGACCATTTCAGAAGGGGTAATTATAGTAGATGCTATGGCTGAACTCAGCATCTGGGTCCGAGAGGTTCAAGTCAAGCAATATAAAATTAGTAGTCTATTGTAGGCTCTGAAACAAGAATAAAATATGTAACTTCGGGAATTACGTGACACTGACAGAACATAAATTAGTTATGCTAGCAACAGGCAGTAGATATTATGACCCGTAATAGTTTTATGTGGTGGTTTGTTCCGTCGCATTTTTTCGGATCACAAAAAGAGCGGCATGATGTATATGCGTTTTCGTGTCATGAGTAAGTAAAAATTTCTAATAATATAAGTTTACTCTATTGAAAATTTCAATTATTACATCGAGATAAGGCAATGCACATGTACTTAGTAAGGATTTTAAACTTGCAAAGTGTCTACTGAAATGTTCACTAGATGGAGCCATGAACACTGAATCCGTTCCCTCCAATTTTTAGCGCTGAGTCTC
Organism: Rossiulus vilnensis; assembly: GCA_034700785.1. Classification (NCBI taxonomy): domain Eukaryota; kingdom Metazoa; phylum Arthropoda; class Diplopoda; order Julida; family Julidae; genus Rossiulus; species Rossiulus vilnensis. Next base: position 14,633 of record JAQIXS010000968.1, on the reverse strand, counting down.
ACTTCTTTGAAAGGCTCTTTGATCTCATTAGCGACTTTTGTCTTATGACATGCGCGCAACATTTAGCAGAACCCCACAACAGCTTGTGTTTATATCCAAGTTGAATATTATAATAATAACAATAAACGGGCAGTTGTGAAATAATTTTAAAAATACGGCTGCCCCAAGGAGAAAGTAGATTGAGAACGTGTTTTGGGTGACCCAGTTATTGAGATGATTTTACTTTTGCATTTGTACGAAATGTGTCGTTTTATTTATCGAATATTTTTTTTGCTTCATTGACTAGATCAGAAATAATGCGTTTCAGTGGAACTTTCTTAAAGCTTATAGCTTTATTAGAAATAATGGAATACCAGTGCTATTTCAGCAAAATAAAATCTCAATGGATCTAGTTCGTAGTTTGTGCACATATAGTTTTATTTCTATAGTATGGGTGAAATGATATCAATGTACATGTTCGTTCGTTCGTTTGATCTTCTTTAGCCTGGCTTATTCTTGTAGAAGATCCTCTTCTCCAAAATGCTGGAAAGTATAAATCAATTTGAGTAGTACGCATTTTGGAAATACCTTTTTCAATTTTTAATAAGGTTGACTCTAACCTTGCATTTCCCTTGAACGCAGTATGCGTTTCTGCCACATTTAGTCCCTGTAGGAAACCATCCAGAAGAATCTACGTCCAGTTTGAAATACCTAGAATAAATTATGAATAAATTATAACTGCTAACTTATTTATTTTGTTTTGCGTGGCTTATCATTTACTTCGTTTGGTGTTTGTGGTAAGATTATTTTTAGGCTTAGGCTACGTCACCTGGAAATATTGAACGTTCAGTATAGTTTTGTATTTGCTTGCAACGTACCTGGTAGAAATGCGAACATCTCGACAGGCTACGATGCATGGTCGATCTGGATCACGCAATACCGCTGGCAGTTGTCTTCCCCAAGGCCCAATTTGGGATACTACCTTAGCTTGTTGCGTACACACTGAAGCGGCATACTCCTGCGCCGTTGGAATCGATGAACACGATTCCTAAAAAAAAATTAAAAAATCGATAAAGACTAATTCCAATTACCTAAGAAGTCAAATACGAGTTTTCTTTTTCAGCCTTCTGACTAACACCTGCTCAGTAGGCCTACTGAAGCATTTTCTTGCATAAGCTTCTGTATGTTTAAGGGAATTAGGTTGCGCGCACAAATTGATGGAAGAATAATAAACGATGCGCTAAAAATTGAATAGATACGAGGTATTTTCTTGTCATATTAGCTCAATATCTTGTCACTTTTAAGCAATCTACTAAATGCAAGATTATTGATATCTGGCCTATTCATTGGGCATGCATTCTCTGAACAGGCGTTAGCCATTATGTTCTATTGTATTACATTATTTGAAGATAATGGACATGGATGATCGGTGGTTTTGATGATGGACTGACCTTATTTGTATCACACAACTGAAGAGCACTTCTTCCGCATGTGCGAAAAGTGTGTGCTGTGCAGCCCTCAGAGGTACGGACGAGGCGGAGTCCTCTCCCCTCTGCCACGCAACTGGGGTTACAATTGGAGACTGTTTGCCAGATGGTTGAATTCATCGCCATGTGTGGTAAGTCTTGTAATTTTTCATATAATTTAAGGTTTTATTAGAAAGCTTTAGTAAATTATTTACAGCTTCTCAATTGAGAAGCATTAAGTTTACATGAATTAGATTAGAACGAGAAATTATTTCGCTTTATACCGCTAAACGTGGAAAGCTTTCTGTTGTTTGCTGAACATTTTTACTAACCATAGCTAAAATAAAACTATTTTATTGCGTTACATTTTGAATTATTTATTTCTGAAACAATGTGCGCATCGAAAATGCGAAGTAAAGTTTTTGTCGTTGTACCTAAATTTATTCGAAAGTACATTTATTTTTAAAGTACAAATATGCACTTCATTATTCCTTGGAATAGTGCAGCTGAATGATGTGGGAATTTGTTAACACAATGAATTATATTTACCTATACAACCGTTTTCATCGCTGCATTGAAATGCCTATATAAATAAAAATAACACATGCTTTTGAAAAAAAATTCTTGCGTGATCTACATCGCATTTCTTCAGCTGTTGAGGTACACTCGAGTACACTTACTGTGCATCTTCCATCCACACAGTAGGATTCTGATTGGTTGCTGAACCCACAGGGTGTTCCGTCAGGGAACAAGTTCGGCAAATTGATGGCGGTTCCGTTTTTATGCCGACATTGAACGAGGCATTTAGTTTGAGCTGGAAAAAATCACTCGAATTCAACAACTTTTTTTGTTCGGCATTAGTGCAGTTCCACGTTATACTGACGATGGGCTTGCTGAAGTTGAAGCATTGGCTCCCCAGTCAACGAGTTGTCAGTTAGTGCTGCTTTCAGACATGACTGGCGGGAATATTCTGCAACTGTCCTTTGTTGTGCAGATTCACAGACCTACAAACAGCAATATAGATTTCAAATTTTTACGCCTAATCATGCTGGTAACTCTACTTAAAGCATTAGGGAGGCGAAGAAGAAAATGTAGATGTATGCCTAATCAATAAAAAAATGACCTGCTTTTTAAAACTACTGAATTGTTTTCAGGGTCGAGTTATCGAGTAATACACTTAAAAAGTATTAAGGTAGTAATTTGGATGCAATGTACTTTCAGGTGTGTGAAAAGAAACTCAAATCTGGGCATTGCTTACTGATTTGGCATCACATAGCTTGTAACGTCTAGACCTTCCCCTGCACTTCTGATGAATGTTTCTGGTGATGATAAACGGAGATTAGTATTGATTTAGGAGACATTAAAAACATACTTATATATTTATGCATTAACACCTCACTAGTTCACATTGGCGGGAGGAAACCTGAATTCCTTTAAGTTTCTCCAGGCTCTGTTCATCGTCCTTCCATAAACACCCTGAGGCACATCCAGAATAATGGGACCAGTTACCCCATCCTCCGTCTAAAACTGCGTCGATTTTCCACACGCAATCGCCCTCTCGGCACCACTGTATTTGAAAAAAGAGTTTTCATTGTTAGACCCGATATCCTTGAAGTTATTTTAACAATATTCGATCCAACGATAATCAATGAATATCGAAAAACCACAGTGATGTGCTGGGCGCGGTTTATGCTGCCAAAAAAGTTCCATAATCTCAGTTCTGCGTGTATAATCCTTTTTCACGCTGCTTTAACTCTTAAGAGGATCAGCACTTTGTGAATTAGAAAAAAACGTGTACTGTGTACATAACTTTCCAGGCCCACAACTGGTGCCCTCGAGGGCAGGATGGGCATAAGCGTCCTCTCCAAATGGCCCCGTCTGGCAAATCAAATCATGGCAGGAATCCTGCAACGAAAGAAATTCGTAAAAACCTACGTTGGAAGAGTTATTTCCCTGGAAGTTGCTGGAAATCGATATTGTTAACGAAGCTGGCAACCCTACAAAAGAGTTCAACTTGACGACTTGCGCCGATGTTCACGTTGTACAAAAGAAGGCGATGCGTCTTTCTTCCCTCGTGCTGCTTTGAATAAAAGAAAGCTGCAAGTTGCATGAAGATGAAAGTCAAAAGGAGTGAAATGCGCCTTTAAAATAGCGCATCTTGAAAACTACGTCAGATAACCAATAAAGGCATTATTAATGCTTTCCTATTAAATGCACTGTCCATTGAAGGGAAAATGGACGCAGTATGTTAAAATAATCTCCTCTGAAGTTGAAAAGAAAACTCTTTTGGATATTCGTCTGGTCTTGTCCTTAGAAAACCATTGACATTTCCTGGAAAAGCTCTCATTCTCTAGGTTTAGCGAATCATGATGTGACTGAATGTTTTGGTTGATCAGGCGAGAAATTGAGGGTGGTCAGATAAAGAATACTCACACGCAGTGGATACAGCCTGGAACGCCGACTGTCTCTTCCAAACTTCAGTCGACATTGCTGATCCGCATTGTACCTCTGACCTGGCAACCCAGGCAACGCAGTTTCTGCGATGTTTGCCAGCATCCCATTGCTGTCTCTCAGACATTGCGAGTGCGGAGAACTGACAGAAACTACATCAAGAAACCGTTCTTTTCAAGTTCCAAATGTGTTTTCCGCCCAATTGGCTAGTGGTCAACTACCTGAGAAAATTCTGCAGGTAGGTGCGACTGCAGTCCGACCAGGACGTTTTGCCACCTCCTAGCGTTGCAGACATGATGTACAATTCCGGATCGCAGGAATTGTGCGGTAGGCCATCGTGACGCATTCCTAAGCTACAAAATTTTGGTCTCTTATGTTCTGTTATGTTCGGATAATGTACACGTCCTGGCTAAGGAAGGTTATAAAGAAACGTAAAGGGACGTTTGGGAATTGGTAACAGGTTTAGTTTCAGGATTTGATTTACGTTATACAATGAGCATTATTTTTCATTATCTAAGCAAATTGTATTCCCTGCCCTAAGGCAGCCATTGCTAGCACCGCTGATCTTGTTTAAAGAAAAAAAATTGAAATTTATCATCATAAATAAATTTGTGGCAACAGATGCTGTGGTTTACCTGTGACCAACTTCGTGAGCAACTACATAAACAGCCTCAAAATGGCGCCCTTCGTTTATGGTGCAGCTGCGGGAAGGAAAACACATCCCAGAGACAGGTGCCAAACCTACGCAGTGGAATACATGTATAACGAGGTTAGGGGAGTTCGTGTTTGGTTTGTCACATTTGTCGCTTGGTATAACAATTGTTTGGTACGGCATTGACCTACTACTCTCTCGTCCATCGGCATTGGGCCATTTAAAGTGAACAGATTTAATCTAATTTTTTTTGGAGAAAAAAAAGTGAGATTGTATAAAGTGTTTTTAAAAGATCGAATTACAGATTGATTGACGTGATCTCTTTTTAAAGGCAAAGACTCACCCAGTTAATAGGAGAGCATGGTCCCAGTGGCGAGGATTCTCGTCTGATGCTGGATTGAAACTTTTCTGCCATTGACAAAAATTAGTCAGATACTTATCGATGTCCCTGGAGCGATCCAATCCCTGAAGCATTGAAATTCGTTCTGTTATTTGCGTGGCGTATTTTCAGTAAAACGATATGAAGCGTACAGTATTGCTTATTCGAGTAAAATTGCGTGGGCATGCAGTAATGCACCACGTAACTTCTTGTATACTTGTTATTTACTCACCTTGACATCCTTGTTAAGAATTTCTAGCCTGATCACTGGAAGATACAGATTGCTTCCGAGGGATCGGTGATTAAAGACCAACTGGACCTGTATATACGTGTAATTGCAATGTTAAATTAAAGCAAATTGCATTGAGATGCATTGCATTCGGTAATATCAATGTATCATTGAAGCAATTTGACATTTTTTGAAACAAGAAATTACCGTCAAAATTACAGAAGTAAAGTTGTCTGTATAGGGTGTAGTTTTCAAGCAGAGGTTTTTAGGCCTTGTTGGGATTGAATTTTTCATTGCACTATTAGCTCATAAAGAGTGAAGAACCACTAATTTAAAAATATGACACATTGAAGAAAAGTAAGTGCTTCTCGTTGGTCTTTTTTCCAGAGTCATCCTGTTGTATTAATATGATATTGTTTGGAAATTTACTCCGACATCACCGAATAGTCGCTTTTCTAAAACTCAATCTTTCTTAATTGAAGCACGCGTTGCTTCCGGCGTTAGACGTTAATTTCCACAAAGCTTGTTGAAAAGGACTGAAAACAATGTGACATTTTCAGTGTGATTTATACGTCATTGGATACTTTGTTTTTAGATAGCTCGGTGTGAACCGAACATTTAGTAAAACTGTGCAAGTATTTCGCGATGTACTATAATAACACCAACTGAATATATAAACGTTAATTTAATTATAAATGTCCCTAGGAGGCAACTTTAATGAATATTCTCTGCTTCGTAAATATTGTAAAGGATAAATAATAAATAAAGATGTGTAGCTGTGATTTTGCCTTCGGCGTTCCCATCATCATTTCTGAAAATCACTAGTGAAATAGTTTGCCGTCATCATTGTCTACGTTATCTATCCATTATTAAAAGTTTTAAAATAAAATTTGAAGGAAACTGCATGCTTAAATTTCGTTATTTCTGATAGCGTTTTCAAAACTTCAGAAGAATCTTAACCTATGCGCTTCCTTAATGCCTCCACTCGAAAGAAAATCCTGGATCAATCCTTCAATTTTGAAGACTGCTTTTTCTGCCAGCCTAATATGATGTCAGAATGCTCATAAATTATGGCAAGGCATTAGTTGAAAAGCAATGTCATTCTGTAAATTTATCATTGATTTTCATACTGAGATACATGTACTTGCAGTAGTACACTGCAGTGAAAGTAAACTTAAAACGAGGATGGAAGATTCTTTTAAAATTGAAAGAAATTTTGATGGTATTTCAAACTGGTGGATAATATGAATAAAGAAACTGGTTGGTAATAAGTATTTAACATAAATGGGCAAGAACAGTTCCATCATACAGTCTGGAATGTGTTCCTATAAAAACGTTTATAACTGTAAAATAATTTGGAATAACTAACTATCATAAATGATGCTCATGTTGTAGAATTGTTCACATTATAAAAAAGTATTTATTATTCAGATCAACACGGTCAGATTTGGCTAACGAATGCTTAAAAATTGCCCGCCTTGTCTTGAGCCAGTCTTGAGCTTTACCCAATTTATCCAGTGTTTCCAGTTTGTTTGAGGGAATATTAAAATGTAACCATCACGGTGGTAGATCTTGTAATTCCTTGGAACTCAGAACTCATTCTAATCCCTAATAATGGTTTTCTTTCTCGCATGCCTTTTGTGTCTTCCAAATGATGCTGTTAAGTAGCCAGAAATTGAATTTAGCAATGATATAGGCGGCTATCAAAGATGAGATGATAACGCCAAATATATTGGATGTATAGATTTTACCCCTCTATCAGATGCCATTTTTTTCTGACAATATATAGGGTTCTAAGTTGATTTGAATTATAGCTTTAATACTGTTCAGATTTTCTATCGGCAATCAGACGCTGGCATATACATTAAGTGCAAGTGCCTTAATCATGCGTGAAATGCCCTTTCACCACTTACCGCATTGGCCATTGTCAGGACGACTTTGATTGTTTGTGCTTCGGCGTTATTGGGAAAAATGCTGGAAATGACATTGTAGAGATCTCGATCGATGAAGATGGCCGTCTCAATGACGATTGGGGAGGTTGCGTTAGGAATGGACCTTCTTCGTCTGGACTCTTCGTCAAAGGTCCAGTGGTGCACAACCCTTGAGGAGCAGTTGTGCGGTCCATGCACGAAATCATGGCGATAAATCACGTGGGGGTGACTGCCAGAATTACTGATGGATCTTTTGGTGAAGGGATGCGCTGGTATTGGACGAATGATCAGATGTTCATTGGATGTGGCGATGATACCGCTCTACGGGAAATATTGGGAATCTCGTTTATTTCGCATTCCAAAAAGACGAAGTTTTATTTGAGTTTTCGGGAATAGAACAGGATTCATAATAAAGTAGTTTATTAAAAAAAACTAAAGAAATTCGATACGGTGACTTTTATATGATTTTAGTGATCCACCAAGCGCACAAAGATCTTATAAAAAACCCACTTTTCTGATGCGTCTTGCAAGGTTAGGATTTTTTGCAAATAACTGTCAGATGCATTGCTCCGCTCTATTTCATGTCACTTTAACTTTCATTTTTGTTTCTAGGCGAAGGGAGCGTCAGCAAATGACGTCACACCCTAGGGGGTTGTGTAGAAACTTTGTGATATAATTTGACAAGTTGAGGGGGCGGTGTGCCCATCGTGTAACGTCGATATTACGATAAAAACATTTTATTAACATCGATTAAAGCGGAGCCAAAATTTGCTTAAGTCATGTTTCAAAATATCCGGTTTATTTGTACAAATTAAAAAAAAAACCTCGGAAAAAAATCGAAGGAAGTTGCATTGCAGGGAAAACCGGTTTCAATAGGTCGCATATTGGTTTGCTTCAAATTTATTTGTTTTATAAATAAAGACATTTTCAAACAAAAACGCAGACCCTAATGGACGAAAAGTACGGTACACGTAAAAAGTAAACTTAGCAATTACAACAAGTATTTGCAGTAAGAATGTGGGAGTAACTTTTTTGCAAGACTTTGTGTGACGTCACGTTGAGGGAGGGGATAGCCAAATTTTGACAATTAGGGGGGGGGGGGGGTAGACAGGGGGGAGGAGAGAGAATTTGGGAAATTATCGTGACGTCATTTTTGAACGTTCTCTAATTATCCACTTTTGTGGAAGTGCCATCGTAGGGCCAAAGGACCCAATGTGTTTGGATCCCTACATAAATTCACTTATTGATTTCTGACCATGGTGCGATTCCCTCTCGTGCTATTCTCATTCCGTGCTCACGGACCATTTCATTTTTATGGCCTACTCGGTATTTATACCACCATGAAATAATCTTTCAAGAAACTGCTGGGTGGAAATTAATTGGTTATATGGAGCGATTGATATACGTACGTATCCATCGCATAGATCAAGCGCCACTATGCCGTCATATTCAGGTGGTCCAGAATGATCCATGGAGTTCTTTTGGAGAACCCTCCCGTGATAGTAGCAGTGTGGTTCCACGATGGAACTATGGCCAAGAACCGGTATCTCCGAACCGTTTTCCGAACGTTTTACGACTACCAGCGATGGGGTCGTCAGCTGTGGATTGGGCCAGAGCTCCAGGAATAGATTCGACTTGAGCACTGTCAAATTTAATCGCAGGTTTTCATCCGCTTGGAGCCATCTTCGGCGTCGTTTTGGAATGGCAACAGGTGACAGGGGCAGGACTTCGTAAGCTGGAACTGTTTTGCAATTGGTTTTGGTGCATTTAAAGTTCAACAATTATGTGTTCTCTATGGGCTTTTTTCCTTTTCTTATTGCTATTTGAGCGCAACGGGCGGAAGGGCTACTCTGATGAATGAATGATTCGCCGGTCATCTCGCGTTAATAACTTAATATTTTACCTAAATTTATCACGCTTTTCGATCTCGAGTTGGCAGCCGATATTATTGAGGACGGCATTAAATTTATTCGATTTTAGGCGCTGGGAGAAGTCAAGCGAATATGTTCTTCCATTTAAAAAACGAGTTTTTCGTTGAAAAAAACCTTCGGTGCAAGGGAATTACTTGAAATGTTGATGTAGGGAAAAGAAACAAAAGTCAATGCTCAGGGCGAAACGTGCAATCGAATAGATACATGTACTTCTATATACAGTAACTACTTTGCGAAATCAGCAATTTTAAATATTTCAAAAGCGACTGATAAACTTTGTGTAAAGAGCTATACTGATTTAGAGCTAAGCTTTTTTGAACATGCTTTAATATATGGGAGGGGGAATCGGACGCTCCTAGAACTAATCAAAACAACAGTAATATGTTTGAAAATATTTGCACTGCGGCAAGTGGTTCTCGGAAGATGATTTATATATATATTCTGCCGCAGTGCAAATATTTTCAAACATATTACTGTTGTTTTGATTAGTTCTAGGAGCGTCCGATTCTCCGTGGAGGAAAATGTAGTAAGCAATAATAATAATCAATGCAATGAAAACTATGTTTGAAATATTTTGGATTGCTTTTTTGTTGCGATAATTGTGTTTGCTCAGACGTAATTGGCCTTCGCAACGCGGCATTATATCATTTCGCACTAAAAATCTGCTTGCTCTTTATTGTTGAAATGCTCCTTAAATTGGTGCAAACTTCAGCATTCTTTCATCGGGAATACATGCTTTGCTGTAGCTCGTGGCAAAGTAATGAATATACTGAATAATTAAATATCGATTCGGTGAAAATGCACCAACGAGTTTTCCTGCCTTTCAACTATAGAAATTTGTAATAACTTTGTAATAACTATGAGCATTTGCTTCAGACGTATTTTAAAATACTATCTACATGTATGGTCCCCATGGCTTTAATTAATTAAAAATAAATACACTTACGGTTATCCATTCTGCCAAACAAGTAATATAATTCGCGTTCGTTTAAATGATAATCTTCAATTTTTGACTGTTCATTCTGCAATTGAAATGTTTAACCATTTATTTTAGCGATACAAAATTAACATTTCATGATCAATTCTGGTCTGTACCACTTTGATATGGAGCATAATAATTGGTTTAAAGTACAGTTGATTTTGATTGACGTTCCCATTACAATAAGGGGTGAACTTCCCATAGTTAATTTAATACAATTGACAAGGAATGGCATCATTCCTAAACCTACCAATGTTTTGATTTCCGAATAATATAAGTATTGTCTTACCATCAAAAATCCGTCATCTTCCAAGTTCTTTGTATTAGAGGTGGTTTCAATAAAAAAATGCACTAAAAGCAAACAAATGTTTGATAAAGTTCTCATCATCATTGCCGTTGTGTCTCGTTTTACAAAAGTAACGCCGAAAATCATTCCTTATTCATTTGGTGATTGGAGATGTTTGAACAGCGAGACGATCATTGTATAAAACTGAAGCGATTGATGCGGGATTTGGAAATTGAACGGGAGTGTGGGTTTTACTCTAATTAGGATAAGTCACGTTCTAAGCTAAACCGTTAATTCCTAGTTTTTAATTGCCGATTTCTTCATTCCATGTACATGTACTTATTGTATTGAACGCATGAAAACAATCAAATTTCCCCCTTGTTTTTTGTGTGCAGTGAATCCTTTTTTATTCCACCCTCAATTATCGATTGAATTGACCAGATAAGAGTTTTCTAGATCATTTCAATGACCTATATATTTTAATGCAATTGAGTGTCAATTGACGTTTTCACCAGTTAAGCAAGTGACCTTCGATGAGAGGATGGCAAATCGTCAGCCATTCACCCAGATTTCCCTCTTCGTTATTCGGTCGCGTTTCAATACGCATCGTTGATTTTTACTGAATAGCTTTGGCAAGTTTCAACCCGAGGGAACTCGAAATTGAGCGCCTCTAAAATGAATGCACTGCAACCTAAAATGATGGAGATTTTTCACTCGCAGCATCACATTCTTCTTCAACATCAGTTTCTACGGGTTCCGCGGCCTCTGCCAACGACTCTCATTGACCTCCTATTTCTGGGAGCCGTCCATGAAGGACGTGCGAGGTTGGAGGGAGGGTGAGGTTCACAATACTGAATGTTCATTCGCTAGAACCACGGATTGGTCCGATGGTCCACGTGTGGTGCAATGATATCTATCTATCAATGGCTTATTTTTCAGTTGTTGTTTTGAATAGACGGCATGCGGTCCCATAAAGACGTCATTTATTGGCATTGTTTTTTTGTTTTTTTCAAATTTCAAGACTTGTTTTTTTTTTTTTTTTTTAAACTTCATTAAGGAGCGGTTTCACCATTGTAGGTTAAATGAAAGCTTAGATAACCTTGGGTTACTTATACCACGAGTTAAGCTAAGGGTTATTAAGATTTTATTGCACCATTTTAATACAGGAAATTTTAACACAAGGTATAGTAAATATAGAAATAACCTCTTGCAACTAAGAATTCTGGAAAAATTGCATTTTATTACAAAAATTAACCCTGCCTATTTGCTAGGTCAACATTTGATAGTGGTTAACTCATGGTTAACTGCTAACCTGGTGCGGTGCAATGCTTTTACTTAATTAACTAGAGGTTTACCTCGTATTTTGCTTAAGTTTTGTTGGTGCATTCGGTCGTAAAGGAGGTAAGTTCTCAATCATTTTAATCGAACACAACGACCTTATAACAATAATACCACTAGATCATGTTATACACGTTAAAATTAGACTAACTTTAATTTATATTGTCAGTTAACGCCATTTAGTATGGGTATATGACCGTATATGTTAGGGAGGAAATGACATCATTATTTTACTGTACAAATTACGAGGTTTTTGTTCAAAATAATAATAGCAGCGAAAGTCGCCTGGTTTATTGCTATTTGGGAGCCAAGGTGATTCCTACTCGTACGATGATGGATTAGTTGCGAGAGTGCGAGTAGTGAGTCAAAAAGTCCACTTTGGGATTAACGTACTTTATGGTTGGAACCTAGGCTGTCCATCTTAGCTTGTGTGCTTGCACTGTTTGCCTTCTTGTGGTAGTATTGAGATCTGCTTAATTAAGAATATTATTGATGTATCGAGGTCTTTGATGGATGAAGAAGTCTGTTAGTATTGTCAGTCGCTTATTATGTTTGCTCAGAAAGGTTTTAATCGAAAGATAAAGTGAGCTTCTCGTGGTATGAAACCATCCATGCAATGGATAGATAAACAAGTAATTTTTGTCATTTATTTTTTTTCTCCATGTATCTCTGGGCAAGTTGCTTTTGCGCCCTTTAACTCCATCTCGCAACCAACCAACCATGTCCCTGGGCTGAAACGGAAATGCAGAGAAACCGAAATCAAACGTTTTCCGTTGTTATTTCCGTTGTCTTTTACCAAACCGTGGCCACGAGCAAAGCAGGATGTCCACAGATCCATCAAGATACATGTCTTTTAAAAGTCGTTGAATCAGTATTGGTGTCATTTGTTTTTTATGCACAGTTTTGGAAAATGCCAGAACACTTTTACAAAATAATTTGATTTCCATTGGTGGCTATCTCTGTGTCCAACATCTGGCTAAAATCTGTTGAAAGTTGATTCCTGTTTTGATAATGTGTTAAAACGTTGTGTGCTTGAAGTCATTCAAACAATTTTAGTTGATTAATGACAGTGATTTGACATTGCCAACCGTGTAGACACCCTGCATCCCACTCGATTGGTATCTTCTTAGAATATGAAATCCGTCTGATCTTTCGCTCTCAGCAATTTTGCAAGTGTCATCATTGGTTGTTAGTGGTTGAGTGAGTGCAAGCTAGCTGAGCGTACTTTGCGTACGTACTACGCCATTTCTAATTCAAGGGCGACGTATTTTCAGCATGGAAATGTATCACAACGCCCTGTTTGTGTATATTAAGCAGTGCTCTTTGCTTTAGTTATAGCGTAGTATTTAACATGAATGAATGGCGTTGTTGTTGTGGCAGTAATCGTTTTAACAAACTGCTGTTACACCTCCTTCCAAATATTATTTCCAGCTGCTTTGCACTGTCGTTGTTAAGGTGATTAACTTCCTGATCCTTTGAGGTAATCCATAGCCGCTGTTTTTCAAACTTTTTTAATTTCTCTCGAAAAAGCTTAAAAATTGTTTCTATCCTCATATCAGTAACTTAGTAACTTTCATGCCAGTGCATTTACAATTGTATATTGTTATAAGAAATTATGCATGTCAAAATTAGAAATACGATAGATTTCTCCATTATTTACGAACGTTCATGCACTGACGTACCGTAAAATAATCAATACTATATAATTTAATTGATTTCATTTGACAGCGGTATGAGGAAATTTCTTTCAATTCACATACATGCACATGTACGGATTAGAGTATGACGTGTAGAATCACTCGGTCGGTTTCATATAGCAATGCAAGGATATAAAAAAGAAGTCTGTGAGCATAAAGAATTGTAAAGAAACAGATTCCTACAATTTGTTCATATTTTTTTAAATGCTGTAATTGATAAATCCTTGGCTCCATCCTTCTTGGGAAGGTCTTACAATATTTCTTACTGAGCTACAGTGAAACCTATCTATAGTGACCACCGAAGGGACCGCACAAAATCGGTCACTTCGGCAGGTGGTTAATGTATCGAAAAACGTTTCGGAAAAATTTAAAAAACAACATTTTTTTACAATTTTAACATATTAAACAAAATTAATTATTATCACTTTAATTTAAAAATACATGTATATGTACTTATGAGTTCTTTATTTAATATTTTATTATAATTCTTTGAATAGAAGTACAATCAATATTGATGTTATATATTCAAAAATTTGCATTGTAAATTTTAATCAGTAAAGAAAGCACCTGTAATGTGGTGCATTTAAAAAAAAATTACTAAAAATAAGTTACTGGAACACATCTTCTGAAGATAGTTTTCAAAATTGTCCAAACAATTGACACTTACTATCGTTACTCATCTGCACTTAAAGGGGAACTTCTTTATAGGAGCATTTCCCTGACTAAAGTGCATTCATGCGCCTTGGTGGATTTTCTTAACTAAATCTGCATACTTAAAGCGTGCTTATCCACAAAGAACTCTGCAGCGGTCAATATAAGGAGAGTTACTATAGTACGGAGGGACCCTCAAAAAGTGGTCAGTGATCAAATTAGGCAGGTGGCCAATATAAGAAAAAAATGAACCTACAGGATAGGCTTTTTCAAGAGAATCTAATTAAACGGTCAATGTAAACAGGTGGTAAATTTTCCAGTTTTCACTGTTTGTTTATCAAATCTATTGACAAATAAAACTAAGCTTCTATATGACTATGGAACGTATAAACAAAGGAACAAATCACTTTTTCGATAATAAGAAACCGTAGGTATAGCAGCAAATCCTAATAGAATTGCCTTCCGTAGAATTCGCCTTCCATTTTGCGTTATCGTTGTGTTTACATTTTTAATAAAGCGGTGATTGTTCCAACATATTTGACATTTCGTACGTGTCCAGAAAATGTGAAGGAAACTGGTTTCACAAGACTTGTTCGCCCTATGTTGGAGTACTGCGCTCCTATTTGGAATCCTCACAGGATGAATAAAATCCTGGAATTAGAAA
>JAQIXS010000967.1:0-35902 GCA_034700785.1 Rossiulus vilnensis | reverse complement strand
CCTTCTTCCACTTCATCATACAAGGAAGCATCATCTGCAAACAATTTGGAATTACTAGAAAATGAGAAACATGAAGAAAGAATGAGACGAGAGAGAATGAGACGAATGAGAAGAAACATGAGACGATCATTTATTTAGAGATATTATGTCTAAAACATTCTAACTGAAACATTCGCTCTAGCTTTACTATGTGGCAAGATACAATTTCGGTGTCTTGAAACCGAGGTGTCTCGTTCATCACTTGCTATACAATATCATTGTCACATTTACTATATTTCCAATTTTAAGTAACATTTAGGTGGTGGTACACTATTCTGACTGTATCTGATAAAAGTGACTGAGAAGTGACAGTCTTTGGTGACGTTATTTGGGGTGAATGTTCATTATTAACAAGTTTCATTGCATGTACTCGAGAGCTCTAACCCCTCCTTCTTTAGTTTAGGACATATTTTATGACCGACCCCATATTTGCCAGGTTGAGCACGCTGAGCACGTCGAGACTCCTAAAGGACCAAAACATTTCAAACTGAAAATGTTCACGCCATCGTTATGATAACAATTTTACAAGAATGAAATTTCGCGTTACGGGCATGTCGTCATCATCGAATCATGTCAGAAGAATTAATACCTAACTTCTCCAACTAATTATATGGCTGCCATGTGACAAATACTATCATTTATGGGATGGCCACCCTTGTCCTTTGGGTTTAAAAAAATTAATATAAATAGTGAAACACGCGATGCAAGACAGCGTCATAAACAGGTCTTATACCGCAGCACAAATATTTACATTGACATCGAATGAAATAAAAACATTAGCGTATAATACCATTAAAACCATAAATGCATTATGCCTCCTAGCGTTAAAAATTACTCATTAGCAAAGCAAATATTGAGGACTAGTTCAGATAACTTCGTGAATACAAACCAGGCCTTGAGATGTGTAATTGCAATTTCTTCCTGCAAGCTGATGCGCGCGATTTTTTAATCAGTATTATTACTAACTGTTGCAACTAAGCTGATCAACGTGAAATTAAAAATGGAAAATCAGTCAACCTTAAATAAGCTTCTTTTCCAATTTATTTCAAGCACAGTAGGGATGGGATGGAAAGGGTGGCCTGGAAGGCTACCCCTATCCCCAGTTTTTTACGGCCGTGCACCAGCCGGCTTTCACATACCGAAATTTCATATTTGTTCTTGGAGAACTCCTGTTTTGAAAAATCGATATTTATCATTAACCTCTAACATGAAATCCAATTTCTCCCTTTTTTTTTCGTTCTGGGATACTTGATTTGCACTCCACCGGGGCTCCCTTTTTAGCTTCGAAACGAGGAATGCATTTCGTATTTCGTTACTTTGCTAATGAAACCTTGCATTTAATTGCCCGAATAGATAATTTTAAGAAAGTGGGGAAACTGTATAAATATCCTATAAGGCGTCTTCGTTCTTTCGCACAAAGCGCATGATCAAGCATTGCTTCTTGGCGCAATTCCATAACAAGCCTTGCAATCAAACCTCGTGAATGCAATTGAATGTCGATTCAAATGACAGACCATCTCAAATTGGACTTTTTGAATCCATGCACCCCCTTCGGTCCCTTAAACTGCGAATTGGTCAACTCACCCCTTCCCCCTCCTCCCTTCCTTATCCATCACGTCCATCTTGTAGCAGATGATTGCTTAATATATTTCGCCAGAAAACACTTAATTTTTAATTCAAGAAAGATCACAACCTGACATTATAATGTCGCTACAACGTGTACCGTCCTATTTCTATATTAAAGGACAACTTCAGTTTAGCATTTTAGCAATTATAGCAATTAGCAATTTAGCAATTATAATACTTATTTGAAGCAGAAGAGCATCCTTACAGGACTTTAAAACCCGGTGAATCATTTGTAATACCCCTCTTGCTTTTATTTAAGATCAGCCTAGATGCTTGCACTGGATGGTTCCATAGTCCACCGGAATCCGATGGATTTCATAATGGCGACGCGTAATTGATAGCCAGGGATGGAAGACTTGCCTTAACTTGTCAGTTCTCTTAATGCCCACTTAATTTCCGAGAGTTAATATTATTATTCACGCAGGATTGGCTTCGTGCGATGGCTCCATTGTCTCGCTTTGTCATTAGTTGATTGTATACCATAAGGGTTTATTCATCCTCTGCCTCTGAATTAGCCATTAATCAGCATGGCATTATCGAGCAACCCATCTTCGAACGTTTATTCGCCCATCACTGCAATTTGGAACGAAATCCATAATCGACAGTTCACGGTTCAAGATCATCCGCCGAGATTAATGCTCATCTCGTGCTAGTTTTCAACTTAGGTTCAGTATGGAATTTAATTTGGGCTCGAACAATGGACCTCAGTCAATATAAAGGCTTTATCCATAAGCCCGGACGTCATATATCACGAAATGAAGACGTGCGAACTCAACGCATATAAAGCTCGCTTTTTAAAATAAAAATAAAAAAATCGTTTCTGTGCTTCATGAAAGTTCAGAGCTGAGCCGTTTATTGTCTCATCGTGAAAATATATTTCGTGAGGAAACGAGTCTATACGGTTTGCCTTCATTCCGTCAACAGTTATTGATGCCCAATCATTTATTTTCAACTATGATCACGCAAAAAGTATAATTACGATATTGTCCCTTGGAATTCGATATTTGGCGTTTCAGAGCTTCTAGAAACTTGTTGGCTAGTGCTAATAGGCAACATGTGATAGATGCCATTTCAAAATGTCCACTAACAAAGAACAGAATGAGCTCCAGTTTTGCTTAAAATATTTATTATAACTTCTGAGTCATTTTTTTCCGTGTGGAATTATGCGCCCAGATGCGTCTCAGTTTTTTATAATTTAAAAATGTTGCGTTTATTATAAAAAATTTAGATAAATTTGAAAAATAACCATAATGTTGCATAACAACTTTTTCTATTTTTTTTTAAACATAAAGAAATGGTACATATGGAATTATAAACAATAAGTAAGACCCTAGCAGAGTCTGCAACAAGTTCGACGCGAAAGAAAATAAATTTAGCAGGTATAATAAGTATTTGAAACAAAAATGTTTATTTTTTGGCTCAGCCTTAAGTGCCATTGATAGAACTTTCGGTTTACTTTTCTTATAATCACCAACTATAACTATAAGTTTACTACACAAGAAATATTTGTTATTAAGTCTGTACCATTTTCCAAAAATTAGAGAAAGCAGTGAAGGGATTTTACAAATTCCTTTGATGGTACAGACTTAATAACAAATATTTCTTGTGTAGTAAACTTATACTGTATAGTAATGACTTTGTTTAAAATCAAACAATCGTTTTTTGCTGTCAAGCATTTCGCATGTTACTTCTTGGAATTTACACTGTATTTCCAAGTAGGCTTGTCTGCCACGCTGTTTGTTGGTAAATTGCGGGGAAAATTTCAGGCTGATAAACAACTCATTGTATGCTATCGCGGGTTATTTTGTATAATTTTGTCGTTCTCATGTTGTGAAATATTGCTCGAACTAACTAGGCATTCTCATTCTAACCACTTCGAATACGGTACAATTTCTCAGAAAGAATCGAAAAGTGGAAAAAAAATTGAAACGCCAAGAGCAGGTCAGATCATATATAACCGCTATTTTCAGAGCAATTTTGGCTGGGATAATGTATGGGAGTTCACGCTTCCCTGCACATTTCCGAGAAAGTGTCAATTTCGGAAACGTAATTTTCGCTCTTGGTCATGCATTTTTCAGCAGGGGTTGTTCGCGCATGCCTCCGTATATCACCATCAGAGCCGATATATCAAACGTTAATCCATGGACAACCTACATGTGCACCCGCGCATGTCACACTTGACATAGGAATGCAGTGGTCTAGAACCATGACAATTAATACAGCTGAAAGTTTCTGGATGGATCGTAGTAGAATCACTTTTTTTCCCCGTTTTCATTTACTCATCTACTACACGTATTTATTTATGGGGAAATTGTCTATTATCCCAGGCCCAGTAGTGTTATCGAAAACCTGTGCAACCGGTCATAAACGTGTCCATAGATTAATGGGCAAATAGGTGGAGCAAGGCATTTGCCACGAATAACAAGTACTCCAGGCAACCGAAATTGATTTTCGGATCGATAGTTTTGTGGGGGGGAAATCCATTTTCTCTGAAAATTACAAAATAATAACAGCGTTTCTATGGCCAACCGTTTTAAAGACACCGGGGTGCTAAATTAATGATTCGCTTCTTTGGCCCCGAATCGACAATTGGCGAAAATGGGTCTATTATTTATTTAATACAGAAGAACGATTTTATCGCGTTTTAACACCAGCACGTGTTGTCCACGCAGTGTTCGATTTATTGCCGAATCCAACGTTGATTTATTCCGTGCTGTTCCTTGGCGAAGAATCCCATCAAATTGGTTTTGCTGGCTGGGTGTGGCGCAGATAAATGTTTGGATTGTCCTCTAATTGAAGGATAATTTTGGTGGAAACTTTTGACGAAGTTTTTGCTTGCCCGTTGTTTAGCTTCACAAACGCTATTTTTCGTGAGAAACGGAACAATTACCAGCTTTTCTAAATGCGATTGGGAGTCTGATTTGATCGATTTGGTGGTCTTGTCCAGGTCAAAGATCAGGCTGACGAACTGCAATCCAGTTGCACGAACGGAGCGAACGTTCTGAATCGCATTAATAAGCACGAATCAAACGGTGCATTGAAAACGTCCTTTATCGACCTTCTTGAAGATGCCTTTAGGAAGAGGAGAATCTCTTTCAGACATGCATACAATGCGAGGTCCTCTCATTGTATGAACATGATTAGTGGGTGCAAAATTGAGATGCGAAATAGCGTGGTGGATGACGTCATGTAATTGAAATTGAATGTTTACGAATGTTGTGTTTGGTGAAGCAAGCTCATACGTCATATTGCGTGTGTGCGTGAGGGGTGGGGGAGTACAAAGTTTTTATGCTATATCAACTGCACGCACTTTCTACAGAGTGGCTTCACATTGATAAATTCCCTGGGTGATGCGACGTGCATTTCAAAGATCTTTAATGAATTCTCGAGCATACATTTTTTTCGTTTTGGATTATTTGGAAATTGCTTTACTGCGTTGATCAACGTCGATCTGCATGAAGGTCGGTACCCCAAAAGAGTAGTTTTCGACAATTGTATTGGATGAAACAACATTTTGAAAATAGATTTAAACGTAGTTTTTCTCCAATATGGAAATATGAATTTCTAGTTGGCTGCAAGTAAGTAATTGGAGATTTCGAATCGTTCTTGCGAATACAGCAAACGGAAATTGAAAGATTCCAGACGAAAATCTGCCACATGCCATCTCAACATCAAATGCAGCAACTTTTATAGGGTCCCAAACAACTGCTTTGAAATATTTTCTGTTCTTTTATTACGCTGTTAATGATGCAGAAAGACTAGATGCTCTAGGGAAATACTTGCCATATTTGAAATTGGAAGGACGTGGAATAGGTAGGGGGCATTGGGAATTTAGTCAGGGAATTGGAGTTTGGTTTGAAAAAGTAAGGGAAATTCAACATATCAATGTTATATTTGCATTACATAGGTGTATAATGCCCATGGCATACGAAGTCATAGAAAAGGCATGAAATGAAATTCAGGTCATGAAAACGTCATGATATTGACAATATTCAAGTGAAATTATTTGCATTTGGTTGATTCACTGGGCAAACAAAGTATATTTAAATTCAGTTTTCCAGCTGCCCTTAAAATATAGACTACTAATTTTCAACAGTCAATATTACAGATTTTATCCTTTTAATGGTATCTAACTAGGACATATAAAGTTACCCTTTGTAATCCAAATATAAATAAATTTTTAAAAAATGTATTGAATCTCTGTATTTTAATGGCTTTGAAAAACGTTAAAATCATGCAGTTTTATGGAATTTGCAGTAACAAATACAGTAGACGCCATTGCTAGTTATGTAACATTCTGTTAGGTTTTGCCTTTTTCAGATCATATAACATTAATATTTTATTTAGGACAACTTTTATAAAAACTATATTGGAATTAAAGGATAACCAAATTTTTAATGCGTTGAAACTTCCTATTTTAGTAGCATTGTAAAATTGTAATAGTATGGAAAGATTATGAAAATCATGGAATTTACAGTACCAACCTATAAACAAAGTGAACAGAAAGTCAAGACATGGGGCACGTACGTTAGTCCTGCACGTATATAAATAGGTAATTTACATTTTTAAATCATATAGCTTTCCTTGCATTTGCACATCATATTTTGCATTTTCATTGTTCATGGTCGGCAGGGAATTTTTTTTTTTTTAAACTGGAAAAGTCATGTTTTTTCTGGGGCAACCTGATGAAGGTGACAAATACAGTAAGTCTCAATTCAACAAAAACAAAGTCTGAAAATCGCATTTTTAAGCCCCTGGTTTCCTTCAGTATAGCTTTGAATATCAATTGGGGCCTGGCTAGAACCCATTTTGCATCATCATGAAGACAACAAAGATGGGTCGACTTGCATTTCGCGAACCTGGTTTTGATGACATTTTTGCCGCCTTGGGAATAAGGTCGGCACCGCCGGACCGGACCCCGGGCCGCTATCTCGAACTCAGCTGCGGAGGACCCTGTTTACCGATGCAAATCTTCAGTCAATTTTATGCAATCTCACAAGTAGCGCGCGTGTGAAGCGGGTGATGAATAGCGAAAACATGCAAAACAGGCTTCGGTTTCGAGTCGGGGGTTCGAACCCGCCCACCCCCTCTCGAGCACGTGACAAATGGCGGTCTCCGAGGAGCCAGCTTGATTCTATTTCGCCTCGCCATCCATCATGCAGGCGAGGAACGGTTTTTCTATTTATTTTCCTTTTTTCTGGGTGCAAATTGACTCGCGAACAAAATGCGAGTATTGGTTTTCGTTATGCGGCCTGATGGCGTCTGCCCGTTTAGCGCCTTTTTCGCTGGGGGAAAAAAATGCATCTTGAGAAGCGTGCCAGGGAGTCCTTGCTTAATTTTAGCATGGAGGTGCACGCCACGACAACCGTGGGGGGGGGAGGTCTTGTAAAAGGCCATTTGCACGAAAGCCAAGAAGGTCGACGACAGTCTGAATTCACATGGGTGCACTGCGATTCATTCATGCATATTTCATGCCCACACCAGGGGTCGGCATACTGCCATTAAATATTTACTTCCTGGAAACTCGCTTCGTTAATGACTAGTTACGGTTTACAGGCGTAGGTAACCACACGAACAGAGTTGGGATCTAGTGCAGCCTGTTGGGATTGGAGGATTGATGCCACTCCAGTGGCGTTTTTATCGCCCAGAAATGATTGAACTGAAATGCTTTTTTGAAAGTGTTATTCAAAGAAGCATTATGGGTTTGAAAGAGAAAGCAGACATACACTGTATATTGTCCATGTATTGACATCGCCCTAGATGACAACTTTAGATAAAGCCATATATGACTGCATACTTGGTTATACACTGTAGTCTATATGGAAACTATTACATACTACAATTATCATATTCAATATGTGAATTAAGAATTAAAAACAGTAATTTTTGTTGATATTAAAAATTGATATCTTTGAATCCTAAAATTACTCTCATAAATATGCTATAATTACAACCTCGTAATGAAAATGTGATCTAACCTGTTTATTTATTTTATTAAATTATCATAATTATATTCGATTTTCTCCTAGAGACATTTACTTCCCTTAAGCAAATGTAGTACTGGTACATGCCAACATAAATAAAAGTTTAACTTTAATATGACTTACGGTATAATATTTTCCAGCCATAGAATATAGAGATATATGCGACCGTATTTGTAAGTATATTTACATAACGTACGTGTATATGGTCATGCATACGAATGTAAATACATATGGATATACATGTATATGGACATGTACGGATTTTACGGACTTAAGGAAGATATTAATGGAGACATACATTCAAGTACATTTGTGGTCAATTTTTGGTGCAACAACATATGGAATTTGTCATATGTCCGTGATGGTCCGGTTATCGGTGTTTCTATAGGGCTTTTGGGACTTGGTATGCTAGTAAAAAATAATTTAAAAATGCAATTAATGATACCTGCAACTCGCCCTTAGTCGCCACCTTTGTTGCTGCTTACGTGTCAAATCAAAGCAAAAACGCCACTGCTTTTCATTCTTATTCATGTAATTACTTTTAGCGTACCAGCGTACTTCCGATTTTTTATGGTGGAGGGATAAGTAAGATTTTCGCTGATGGCGAAAAGCGCAGTTGATTTTGACGTGGGTCCGGGATTGCGCGAGTTTATCTTGACTTGACCTGGATATCGAATGGGGGAACTTTAATTAAACGTGAAGGTAGGCATCATGGCAATACTGCCAAGCCCGCAATGATTGCCCACTTTAGCGCATTAATTCTGATGGGTTGACCAAAGGTAGTCATTGTGGCTGTTGCACACGCCATGGGCAGGAAATGACCTCATCAAATGCAAAATTGCGCTCCCATTTACGGCCGCCCGATTGCAATGACGTGCCCAACTACCGGAAGCCGCGACATTTTCGGAGCTACAATGGTGCGGGCCAATAGCGTGAAGCCATGCGATTGCGCCATTGCATCCGGAATTTCAGACCATGAGACGCCTTCCAGGCGGCAGCATCGTAGACATTTCCATAACCTGCACCAACTGTTAGATTAAGAGTTCATGGGTGAGATTCGAATTTTCAACATAGACAAGGTGACATTTCGCTCCTCAAGTGTCACTCTGGGTTCATTGTTGGGCACTATTTTTGAGCGAAAACTTCTGCATTTCAAGAATGTTTTAGATAAAAGAATACCAATTAGGATCTTCCAAATGAGTGTTCTCCAAGAGTGTATGATAATATTTGCAAGGAATTACGTGAAGAGTTGGGATTTTAAGGCTTGTAATCAGGAAAATTTCAGGACGCTTCAGCCAGGAGTGGATTGCCCAGTAATACCAATAAGTATTTAATCTACATGTATCTTAAAATTCGTAGATTTCATTAACATTTCTCTATTTCGTCCTTGCCCTTGCAGTCTTTGCAGTTCGCACCATCGTGTAGGAGTGTAGGTTCAACTATTGCTGATTATGTGGTGTTTTGGAACATGGCACCATAATATCGGGATTTGTGAACTGAAATAATTTTCCACTTAAACTCCCACATTAATCGGCCCACGTAGGACCCACACATTGGAACCTCGAGTTACAACCACAACATTTAACTACCTAATGAAACAATGATAACTTTAAATTTTCACAATGGACGTTGTTTTGACGTTGAATTCATTTTTCTTCCAATCTTGCTGGCGTTTAAAATAAACTACGCCAGCAAGATTGAAAAGAAAATGAAGTTTAATTAAATCAAATGCATAAAAGCACATACCAGCATCACGTGAAAGCCTACAGATCACTGCTTGATAATTTCAAAATTTCATTATTAATTTAATTTAATTTGATTTCATTTAATGTCATCATGGTGTAGGCCTATTATTGATTTTAAACAGCATTGAGAGACACTAGATAGAAAACTCAAGTTTTTAACAAAACGTAATAAACTTAGTTTAACATGTATATGGGACATCCTGTAGTTGGCAGCCTGGATCGCCGGCGAATGGTCGAGTTTTTCCCCAGAAAAGCGTTCGGGGAAGGCAAACAGACGCAGTATTCTCACCAGAGACGCTCTGAGAGAACAGCTGATTTTTTTCCCTGTCGTGCCAACAAAGAGCGATTGCAACTTAATCAAAGTGAGCATCCATTGGCATGAGTTCTGCCCGCTGCGTGTATGCGTAACTAGATTGATCATTAACCGCTGCCGTTCCAAATTGGATTTCTTGGAAAATCCAGTCTGCAGCAGTTTCTTCGGCGTTTTTTTCGCACCCTTGCCACTCTTCCCCGCCATACATCACATCGGAGAAGACCGTTTTTGCTCGTTTTTCTCCTCTCCTTTTCCCCATTTTTTTTCGGCCTATTCACCCATCGATCCCTCCGCTAATCGGCCTGATTATCTCCGGCGGCATTTTTTGGCCTTGTTTTACGCCGTCCATCGGATATTAGTAATTGATGGCGTTTGGCGTTGATTTATCGCCGTGTTTGAAGGGCTAATGCGCTCGCTTCACGGTCAGAGGAAATTAACGGCGCCGTAAATTCACCGTTCCGATCGCCGCCAATAAAACTGCCTCCGCGAATTTCGTCTTTTTCAGGGGCTGAAGTTGGCTCACTTTTCAGCCGTATTCGTTGACTGGTATCCAGAATTCGTTCCAGAACACTTAACTAGACAGGCTGGACATGTGAGGTACTGTCTTTATATGAGAGACCGAAATAGACCGGTTTATTTGAGAGCTATGCATTTTAAGCCCAGTCTCTGCCCGGGATCCACTCGTATTTGATTGAGGCGGTTAAAGCCATAGTGGTGTAAGTCAAATTTTTAAGTTTTCGAGTCAAGTGCGAAAATAAAATTTACATATCGTTCATTTGCTGAAACAACGTCTTAACTCAAACTCGTGCTTTTCAGGAGAGGCATTTAAAGTTTCAAACAATGCATTCAAAACAATATAGTAGCTGCATATTACAACTTCTATTTTACATTCTCAGAAGTGCCAGTTTACCAGTTCAAAGTACACTTTTGTACCATTCGCCATGTAGCAATAACTCATACATCATAAATCACGATTTTTTAATTAGTTTGTTGTTGCAGCAAATGAGCCATACTGTATTATAAGTCAACGTTTCCATGTACCACCACCAATAGGCAATTCAAGTGAATTTGATGCATTGTAATGTTTGGCAATACTTTTAGCAAAAAAAAAGGAAAATGTGACTTAGACTACTAATGTTCTAACCGCTTCAATTGTATACTGTCGAAAAGTTTTACTCTCAAATTGTCATCGACGTTTCTACATATACCAGGCAATGACTTAGCTTTCTCGTAAAACATGTTACATCCAAATCTCTTAATTTGATGGTGTCATAAGCACATTAAGTGACAGTTTAAAATAATCCGAGGGAAGGGATAGGATAGGGACATGCCCCTCTGAGTTCCATGAGCACAAAACAATCAGCGAGTGCATATTGGACTCTGTTTTAGAGATCATATGTAGAGTATTATTTTAAAAATAAAGTGAAACAAGTTAGATAAGAAAAGCATAATTTTTTTGTGATTAATAGTGTTTTGCGAAGCAGTATCCAGAAAAAACCATCATTTACTGTATTGATTGTGATAACTAATTACAATTTACGATGCCGTGAATATCATAGAAAGTGTTCGATAATTGAAGAAAATTGAGTTAATTCTATTTACTGGGAGATAATTGAATGAAGGCCTAAAATACATAAATGTACGTGGTTTATTGCGCAAATGCGGTAGAAATGCTCGATAAAAATGCGCGAAAATGGATCCAATTATAGAGAATGCAAGGCCAGTGCTAACAATACACATGTGAACAGTATCGTGCATGATCTTTTTATCGCCATGATCTGAAGGATTAAATGAGCCAATTTGATAGCAATTTTCTAAAATACATTGCTGTAATGTAAATGTATGCACATGCATATGCAATGTAAGAGAAATCACTTGCTAACTGCGGAAAATTATATATTAATAATGATAATAATTTTTTTCCTTGAAGGACCTGATCATAATAGTTTTCCCGGTGCAAGGCATCCAAGAGTGTGAGTTAAAACTCAGATAATCTGGAGGCTAGTAATTACCATTTACAGGAAGATAACTGATTAATTTATCTAAATAACCAGTGGATTACAGCTGATATAGGCATGTAACATTTAATCATTGGTTTCTGTAGCATTACACTGTATACATGAAAGTCGCATTGATAGCTTTTTCACATCATTTACATACTAAAGATGCTAGTTTAAGGAAATTTGAGTCAACACCAGGTCATGGGAGATAATTGAATTCCATTTTTCTTCCATTAATGAACCAGCATTTCGGCTCACAAACTAAACAGCCATCAATTTCGCTAAGCATAATGAATCGTCCCCTACAAAATTAACATGTCATCCTTACCCCTACCTTCCCTCACAAAATCACCATGGCATCAACCCTTTCCTGACTCACTTTCAGTCATCCCCTCATTATTAATCGCTAATTACGACTCTGATAAACCTCTTTTACAGTGCCTTCCTCCCTTCATCCTCCCCCGCCATAGGAGTTGAAGCTCCTATGACGATATCAAACAATGATTCGGTACTACATTATTTCATTTTCTTTTAATACATTATTTCTGCCCACAAACACTGACGTTTCGCTTAATGCCAACCGTTTCAACTCACTTCACTTCAATTCACTTCACCTTGCCTTCTTTCAACTATTGTTACCGTATGGTATCCTAACATGTCCTCCTTTCTCAACAAAAAATAAAATGTCCTCCTTTTTTGTACCCACACTGACTGCCGACCAAATTGTGGAGCATTGGAAATTATTGACATCTTGGAAGCAATATTGCATTTGCTGCGAAACAGAACTGAAGACAACTTTGTGCCCTTAACAGTGAAACAGCTTGTTCAAGTAGCAAATGGTTCGAAGGAAAAAACAGCATCTACGAAGAATTTCAACAAGTGCACTAGGCATGCATTGAATATTTTGAAAAATGGATTTGTCCATTGGAAGTGTTTTAGATGGATGATTTTTATCAAATAAGAAAAGAACAAATGTGAATATTTGACTCCGTGTATTGAGTTCCTGGGCAAAAAGAGGTGTTATTTTAGATGATGTAAAACAATACGAATAATTTTGCAACCTGGTGTATAGCCCTGGTTTGATTGTTAAAATCAGAAAAAAAGAATTTAAGTACTTAGACGATCACAGGCTGCATGAACGGTGTGGAGTGTATTTTTAAATCTTCCGTGATATCAATTGCTTTTCAGAACTTCTTAAAACATGTGAACTTTTATATTTTTTTATATATCTGCCCATACCAAAAGTTGAGCTTTACGCTGATGAATGCTCAGTTAGTCAGTGAAGGTCCTAATACTCAAACAACATTGCACTTTTTCTTTTATTTTGAAATGTGCATCTTTTCAGCTGATTCAATTGTAAAACGATTTAATAATGCTATGTCCAACTTTTTCATCTTCGCATCTGGCAACCCTACCAACGGCGTTTTAGGGCCATTCCAGAGACGAAAATTAGAATAGAAGACACATATTTCACGGTGAGACGGGGTTGCGATCGAGAGGGTGGTGCGTGCCGGAGTCCGATAATGCTTGTCGAAAAAGGCGCTCGTAGCATAATGAAATCTAACCCCGTAATTAATACGGGTCATTTAAAATTAATCGAGGGCGCAAATCTCGCTCGCTTCCGTGATTAACGGAATTCCGCGGGGCCCATAAAACTGCGAGCCCGGAATGGAATCGACTTCCACGCACGTTCCTCACCCTGATTAGCGCGCCGATAAACGGGCTCGTAAATTTGCCAGCCAGATTCGCTGCACCGGGCTCATTTCCGGCGCTCGGACGCCGGAAATTCAATTAACGCCGCCTAATTCCGTAATTCGGCCCCCGAGCCCCGGCCTGATTTACGGCCCGGTAAGGACTCCGTAAGAAACCTAATTCGCTTTCCTGAGTTACGGCGATGGACGCTGGCGTTCGATCGGCCTGACGGACGGACTTCTTTAAAGTCTGCCCATCCTTCCCTTCCCATGGGGATTACTGGAGTTATGGCACCCGTTCCACGGTGCGGGGAATTAACGGGGGATTTGCAGGCGCCATCCAAATGCGCCCGTTTTCGGCTGATTTATCCTGCGAGCTGAGTGCGTCCGGTAATTAATCCGGCCGCCATTGTCGAGCGTTCGAGCGTGCCATCGTGATTTACACTATTCCTTGAAGACGTTTCCGAACGGCTGAGATTTCGACTTGAGCCTGATAGCCTCATAGGCACTACAACAAGATGGCAATCTATAAAGAACGTCATTGAATTTTCATTATTTTTAGACCCTCCCCCTGTCCTGTCCGCCTGTGTCCAATTTATATTACCCCCTCCCATCCCTCATCCCATCGCGTGTCCGGTCCGATTTGAAAAAAATGGTTTTACTTTGAACAAAATACATGATATTATTTTAGATTTATTTGTAAACATCTCTCATTTCCCCCCCCCTTACTCCCTGTCCACTTCTCTTCCCCGGACCTCTTTTATGGATGGCCCCTATGGTGTGTTTTTTTCTGTGAAGGGTGCCAGACCGTAACGTATCAAGCGCCAAAACTCAGCTTTTTAGGAAAGGGAGATAAACTGAAGTTTCGTGAAAAATAGATATCAGTAATTTGGCTTCATTCAAACAACAGTACTGATGGACCTAAACAAACTGACCTGAACCTAGCATTTCGTACATGTACAGTGTATGTGCACGTCCACAACTGCCAAAAGTGTCGTTTTGTGACCACTTAAAGCGGCAATGTAAGCAGTTTGTGTGCTGTAATGGCGTTACCGGTATTGATGGCGCCGAAGACATTAAAATGACGTCCCTTTAAAGTTGAAAGCCTTTCTAAAAGTCCTTACCAAACTCTCTTCCACTGTAACACTGCTTATTCGTGATGCTGTAATGTCGTTAAGAAAATGGTGAAAGCAAATTGCTCTTGTTCGTAAGTCTTGCGAGAAACCTACTGTATTTCCCGAAATGCAGAAATTTTCATGAATAGCTTTGTCTGAACTTCATTATTACTGTTATCACTCCTGTGTAAAATTGGTTGTTAGTTGTATAATGTATTTGGCAGTTACTACATGTTATACTGATGCAATAAATGGTCAATTAACGCATACTTTTATTTGGTTTTTTGCAATGATGGGAAGCCCATGCACTCTAGTGCATGAGAGAGATAAATCTTATTTCCTTCATTATTTATTTCATTGGGAAGCCAATCGATCTTCGTAGCTCCTGCGAAGTGTCCAATTTCGGGCCATTAATTCATCTCATGAAATTCGGTTTCACGGTCGAGTAACACGTCTGAACAAATTTAAAACAACTCCATCTGAGACGCCCAAACATCGCAATTAATTAACCTCAAAACGCCTTTT
The DNA here is from genome assembly GCA_034700785.1 of Rossiulus vilnensis. Classification (NCBI taxonomy): domain Eukaryota; kingdom Metazoa; phylum Arthropoda; class Diplopoda; order Julida; family Julidae; genus Rossiulus; species Rossiulus vilnensis. The sequence goes on along the minus strand of JAQIXS010000967.1, from coordinate 20,864 downwards.
GCCTTTTCCTCATCGACACAACGCCCTGTCTCGTTTCACCAACTACATTGTAAATGCTCGCGTGTTTGAGACGCCATTTCGAACAATTACTGCTGAAACGTGTTGTCATATGCAGTGACACGATCCCGAGCGCCAATTGGGCCAGTCTTTATTGCGAAGCTGAAATTATTTTTCCCATCTGTTTGTCTCGGATGTGGACAAAAACGCGTGATTCATTCGCCTGATCATTATCCTGGGCTACGAGGCCTCTGCAACTAATATCGAACACAAATCAAATTTCGCTCTTCCCCATGCTAGCTTATGGGTTTGCTCGAAATTCCATCGCTTTATTAAGGCTATAAATACGTCTCGTTTTGAGGGCCGATCGTACCATTCGACGAATGCCTCGCGCACCAGCTTCCTTTATAAAAACTATACAAGTCTTGTTTGGGGGTTTGTTTTGTCAATAACTTCCAAGATATACAAAAGGAGACATTATTTGAGCTGTAGGCATCGCAGAATGAAAGATAATCCCCAGTTTGCCTGGATGGACAATGCCGAAGTTCTCTTTCTAGTGTTAGACCATTCGTTTATGTTGCACTATGCATGCATACATACACACATAATAAGCAAGTATTCTATTTTGCACATTAGTTTTGATATTCATCGTTAAGGTATGTTCTTAAGTGGAGGCTGGTTTTCTGCTATAATGTTGTTGAGAAATATTACTAAAAAAGGAATTTACTCGAATTTAAAAAAGCACAACTAAACCAGCTTTCTCAACATTTGCATAAACAAATTGCTTTAGAAATCATTTTCTCCCTTCAGTTCCGTATTCACCCCCTTGAAAGTCATTTGGCCGTTCGCGGGGGAGTAGACTCCTTTCCCCCATTAAACATGGCGCTGAATATGTTCTGAAGGTGTGAAGTGATCGTTACGTTAATGGAGAAAAGCCTATACATCTTGCGAGACCAAGGACAATTGCACCGGAACGAGCTTCAGTTAGTTCTTTTCCGTGTTCAGAGTTTGTATTCCTTTCCCGAAATTGTCATATTTAGCATTTCTAGTCCAATTCTACCTGTCCTTGTTTCCTCTACTATGCAGGTTGCTTGATGGTTGTGTTTTGGAACATCGTACCATTGGTTCCACGCCACTAAAGAGAGAACATTTATAGAGCAAGAAACGTGCAGGGCGGATGTGACATCACCCAAACCTAACCAGGCCTAATCAAAGCTGATCTAACCTAAGCGTGACGTCAAAGTTATGTCGTATCCGCTCCTGCACTTCCATTGCTCTGTAAATGTTCGCTATATAACCACGTGATACCAGTACCATTATCTTGGCGTTTGAATTCCTATAAATTATTAGAGGGTTACTTCGAATTCCTATGCATCTTCCCAGGAAGACCCATAATGGAATTTAGTGTACACGTCACACCAACAATATTCAGCTATATTTTTTTAATTATAATTTCAAACTTTCACGATGTACATGCATTTGAAAGTTAAATATACTTTGAAAAGAAGCAGATGAGAAAAAAGGAATAAAGTTCCCAGCAGTAAAACCACCATTCTTTACAAAACATGTTCACACGGAACCAGCTTTGAAACCATATGGCTCGGATGTATTTTATGGGAAGTCCCATGCACGCAGAAGATTCTGCATTGCGTTATAAATTCTGATCTTCGTATTAAGTTTCCTCCTCGAATTTAAGAACTTGGCGCATTCTTCGCAATTCTCAAAAGCAAGAAGAAGAAAAAAAAAACGAGTTCCGCAGCGCCGGCTCATTTCAAATAAAGTAAAAACGCGTTTATTGTATGGCGTAATAGCGCTCGGTATAATAGCATCCTAGATGCAGTATATGAAATGCTAAAGCTGCATTTTGTCATTCAGATCCGCTAAATTGGCTCGGTTTTTTTTCTTCTTTTTCTCATTCTTCTTTTCTGGCTCTTTTTGCATAATGCACGCAGCATCCCCGAAGATTTGAGCGATTGCCGCTCGCTATAACAGGTTGTCTTGTAGGTGAAAATTACGCTTAAAAATCTATAAATATCTGAGAAAAGAAAAATAAACAGGCATCCAGGGACGCATTTACCTCCGTTGACTGCTGCAATTTTGCTTTCCGTTATCGGGGAGCAAACGGTGGAACGAAACTCATCGTGTATTATGATGAGTAAGTTGTAGCACATCGAATTTCATGCAAAATTAACCAGCTTTAAGTAGCAGGGATGATGGCGCGATGCCTCCGAAGAAAAGGAGGCTTAGGCATATTTGAGCGCCATTTTTTTCGCGCCTGATGGAACGTTCAGAGTTTATAGCCCTGCTGGTCTACTTGCATTTGTCAGTTTCGATCAAGCGCCGCCGTGCCAATGCGATGGGGGAACATCCGGGGAATTAATTAAACGGCCTCGTAAACTGGCATCTCCTAGCGTGTGAAAGGCTGATTTACATGATAATTGGCTGTTATTATGATAACAATGCCATTGTTAGGGCCTCTGAACGTTTCTGCCGGGTTAGCTGAATCTTAATTTCTTCATCATTCGTCAAGTTCGCAGAGACGCTAAAGTGAATATCTGAAAATTTTCAATTCAGGGGTAGCAGCTTAGGAGCCCATCACCTCAGACATTGCACGATCATTGTGACGATTCCGAATGGCATTACTAATGATCGTGTAGGGTCACTGTTTGTCAGTTATGGGGTGAATTGAACATGCCTGCGTATGGCTGACAAGTAATGATAGAGTAATGGTAGTTGGTAATATCGTTAGTAATTTGATGTAGTAATGATCGTGTGAGATCTCTGTAGGTTTGCCTGCTGGGTTATTTCCATGTTTATTTATTTATAAAAATACACGGCACGTTAAAAAATTCAACAAATCAACAAATTCAGCAAAAGTTAAATAAAACTTAGCAGTCCTAATAAGTAATTGAAGCAAAAAATGTCGCATTGTGGGCATTAAAGGTATTCTGTGATGTGTAAACTTTCCAATATCTCATAATGAACCTCTCTAAACAATTGTTTGCTTTTTGAATAAACCCCAAACAAATTCACTGCATCTTAAATCAATGAATAGTTCGCAGTCCATTAATTATTTTACTGTTAATTAAGTTATTTACTCTTTCAATCAAGCATTATTTCTGGGCTCTTCTGTATTATACACGCAATTTTTTATGCGTAATAGGGACAAATCACACCACTGACAGGACTTTACAACTGGCGCAATCCTAGTACAAATGAGACGGACATAAAGTGCATAAAGTAAACTTGAAAGCTCTACGCAAAACTTTGAATACTCTATTTGAGTGACCATTAGAAAAGAGAAATCTGCACACACACAAAATGGCAATAGTGTAATTTCTAGCAACATCCATTTTTTCACAAATACTATGTTAAAAATTGGTAATACATGTATTTGATTGGGCAATTCTTAGATTATTCCTCATAACATTTAGATAGCATGGCTTTTTATTTTAAAATACAAAATAAGATATGTTCAGATTTTTATTCTGATATGCACGGTGCTTTTTTATTCTCCTATAATCTGGTTTATGAATCCAATCTCCTTGTTACAAATTCAGAAGCACGTTTGTTGAGCTTACAATTTGACATAACTTTGGCAATATCGCATTAACAAAGACTTCTGATCTGAAATGTGGCATTCACTTGCAAATGACACCGAAACAAATGTAATACTGAAAAAGGGGCATGTCGTGGGCAAAACAACAGAATTAACGTATAGGAAAGTTAATTTTCTTTCATAACTGTACCCGAGGCAATTTCCTTCTTCATATTTTTTTCTTCTCCGTATTACCCTTTTTTGCGCCAAGAGACACAGTAATGACACCGTAGAAACTCGGTTTTGGGATCTTTCATTCCTAGCACGTTTGAAATTGACTTCCCTGACTCCATTGTGAATGCAGGTCCATCTACTTGTAGTCACTAGATGAAATTTCCTTTATACACTATTGTTGTACTCCTGGCGCTATCACCAGGACTTAGTCAAGCTTTCTTTTGCACGAAAATGCTACATGGATAACTGCATTTATCAGACAAATGCGTTTAGCTTGATCGCCCCTGGACGCTCATTTGGACAAAATACTAAAAGTGAAATCAGTATCCTCAAAAGGAATTCTGAGTCCAGCGGAGCGGACCTGAGTCGTGTATTGTTGCAATAGATATTCTGGTTTTATCATGGTAACAGATGAAATCATTCACCAATTGGCATTATCAGATTTTCTGGTGGTAGATAGCTAATAATTCCTCCCCCGGCTTTTTGCATGGATATTTTATTTACATTCACTATTAGTTTTTACGTTTTAAGTCATACCAGATTTTTAAGATTTCTCTCCAAATTAAAAATCAGCTGTTGGCAGCGACATTTCCAAAGTTTCATTTTGGTGTCTAACTTTAACGTCACGAGGAATAAATTACAGTGAACACTTGCAATCGAATTGGATGCATTTAAAATAGTAAAAGAGCGCATGTTAACGCAGGTTAGGTTTGTATGGACCTGGAAATTCAGGGAATGTCACAGAATGTCAGTGATAAGTGAAATGGTCATGAAAACTCAGGGAAAACTTCCCTGACTGCGCAATATCTTAGCAACTTTCTTTGCAATTCCAGCTTTTCTAATTACTCCAGCTTTGGAGGAACCCTGTCCAGCGTCTTTGAAATCTGTCTTTTCCTCCCAATGAAACCTCTGAAGATGGGCATTGGAAGTTGCGTAACATTTTTTATGATTAAAGGACGTTTTAAAATCACAAAAAAATAATTAACACACTAGCGGACAACCAAATCTCCACAGGGAAAAAATAAATTTAACAATAAAAAGTATTTGAAACACAACTGTGTAAATTTGTTGCATTGGTGGATCGCTGCACTGTCACCATGCGTGTGAATGCACCTCACACGGGTGCAGTGGAGCCGCCGAAGTGCAACTGCGAGAGTTGAGAGCAATCTAGGGTTAAATTCCCCACCCCTTTGAAACCACCTTTGTTACCACTGGGATAGCTGGCTTGTGGCGGCCAAGCTTCATAGTGACTTCGCTTTTTGATTCTTCACTGTCGCCTCTTCCTATCATTGCAAAGCAGAATTCGCCAAACATCGGATTGTTCACCCCTTAATTTTGAGGTTCAAGTAAGAGGTGACGGAACTTTCCATCCTTTCTCACATAGGGCGACGACATCGCAAGTGATGTCACGCTTGAAGTGACATCCTTTTCAACACTGGTTATGGAATTCCAATGCCTGCATCTGTTCACTATTACCCTCGCTATCATTTTTCCACAGTCTATTACCAGACCCTTATTTGATCAACATAAACACCGATAATTCATCGAAAGTCGCCTTGAAATCTCGATTAGTTGCTCGGGGCCTGCTCTGTTTTTCCTTCGTTTTCTTCCGCCAGGGCAGCCGAATAAACATTAGTTCCGCTGACAGCCCCAACAAACTGCGTATAGACCCGTAAATAAAATTTGCATTCCTGGCGGCGCATGCAAATCGCGCAGTTTTCTGCTGCTTTTGCGTCGAAGCAAAAGATGAGAGAAAGAAGAAGCGGCGAGCACTAAATAAACTAGCCGGCTCATTACGTGATTACATTACAAAAACGCGCCCTCGGCGTGGCCCCGAACGCGCCTACCCCATTTGCATGTAGGAGGAATCTAGCTAGAGCATTTCTCTGATTCCATCTCGCATTTGCATGAGAACCCTGGCGCAATATATCGTCATTACACCGACTCTTGTATCTTTATTGTTTTGCCTGGGCCTACTTTATTGCACGCTCGAAAATGCCGCATTGTGTGCAGAGCACGGAGCTCTGCGCAGACTCCGTTCGACGCCATCTTGTTGTGGGAAGACAAAATTGTCGTAGATGGTGCTTGGCTCTTAAGTTGGGCAGGCGTGTAGCACATTAGGTTAATTCCTTGATGTTCTAATGAATCACCCAGGTTCATAATATGCAGTTAAATTCATTGATAAATTAAGCTATACGATAGTGATAAAACTATAGCAGATCAATACTAATGTTATCGCCATCTGAGAATAACATTACGAGTGATCGTGTAATGCACACCAGTCGTTTAATTTTCATCTATTTGAAAAAAAACGTTTACCAGTCTACATGATCACGTGTATAGATCATGTGTTAAATAAAAACTAAGTAATATGGAACCCTTTGAGGTTCAATTTGCTAATATTAAGTTACCATATGGAATTTAGGGATGCTTAATAAATGAAACCTATATATTGAGGACCTTATACTGTACGGTACCCTAGTCATCATATTAATGCCATGGTGTCTGGTAATGCTGGTTTATGTGATGATTTGGAACCTGAATCCATTACATTTGAATTTGTGAGTTCCTATAAATTTTTATACAGTAACATCTACACTCTGGGCATCCTGTCCAAAACTAAAATCGAACTGAGCCTTAACCGATGAGAGCTATTCAGCTTATACATGTAGATTGTTTTCCAGCGTATTTAACCACACCAATTCCCAACGGATGGCAAATGAGCTATGTACCGACTGGTATGATCAATTGCAAACAGGCTCTTGCATATTAAATTAGTGTAAATAAGAAAGACGATTTTTGTGTCTTGACCCTGCTTCTTTTGGGGGAGGGAAGGATAGGGCAGTGCGAAGTTTTCTTTGAAACCTACTTTTCTCTCTCAATCGTTCCACCAGAGGTCACAGTGGCCACTCTCCAAGTGTACCGCTTTTATAAAACATGTTTGTTCCATTACATACGTGTATGGTTTCACCTGGTTGCGAATGCTCAAAGTTGCGTCGCGTAAAGGCCGCATCAAAAGATCCATTTTTGGTGGACGGATTTCTCCCATCCCCCCTCCTACATTTCGTTCGAGGATTTAACTCTCGAGAAAGTGAATTTGCCCGAGTAAATGACGTGTGGTGGAGACCGAAATTGAAACGCAATGTCCCATTCGCCCATTTGGTGAAAGTGAAGTTGAAATGTCGCCTATAACTTTCAAAGTACGCATTTATCTCCATTTTGCCTCGCCTTGAATCTTTTCAAAGTCTGAAAGCATGCGTTCTCTTCGACAACGGCAGTGTGACCATGCGTCCATCCATCAGAGGTCACAATAGATGGACTCTTCAGTGATTAATGGTGGTCCAGGTAAATGATGGACGATAATGTCCCTGTGCACGCTGCAACATGCATGTTTGCTGTTGGCCAACGACCAGCCTGTTTATCACCTATTAATAATGGATTGTTTTTGCACAATGTGGAGTCTGATGGCTGGAGTTGGAACAGATCCGACACGTTCGCTTATCTCAACAAGGTGCTTCCAAGCGCGCGGGGCCCTTGATAACTGTTCAGCATTATCCTGAAATTGTACCATTAAGGTACGTTTATGGCACTGAAATATTCCTACGCTAGTCATCTATGGCAGTTTCCATGCAGGCGGATTAGTATTCATGGCCATAGCCCCGAAAAATACCTAAGGTGTTTACGTGAAGTTTTACCCTTGCTTGGAGGTACCTTCCAGCTTGACGCGATCTTGTCCATTTGAGAGGTGAGAGCGATAGTAACCATAGAGAGCACTCTCAGAGGGTCTGTCCCCTTGAATGTTTTTTACTCGTCAGATTGAGCGGGAAAGTTAAATCGCGACATGAACTCGCAGAGTTGTATCATTACTACGTTACGTTAACGAGGACGTTACCTAATGATGTTACCAACAATCGTTATTCCTTCAATACTTTTCAGACGTACACGATCGTGTTGAATTCACGGGTAAAAAACACGATCATTGGTAATGTCATTCTCAGAAGGTAAGGTTTGTAAGATAATGCCATGTAAAGATCGCGTAAGGTTTGCATTATTGAGAAATCTACACAGGAAGTGTGATTACATGTGTGCTAAGCACGATCTCGTACGTCCAATCGTGGCGTTCCATTGAAGTGAGAGCACTCCCAACTATCCGAAACAGTCTCAAATAGATTGTAGTATGAGAGCCACTTCCAGCGAGCCATGAATAGGTCTGAACACTTGAGAGTTTAAGTAACTCAGGGAAACTATCCGATAGCACTCTCATTGAGCTCTTGAGAACTGAGAGTGATAGTAACCACAGACTATGGTCTGCCCACTTCAGAGTTTTTCTCTCTCGCGACTTTGAGCGGAGAGTGAAATCAAGACATTAACTCTCAGAACCGTGTCCGTTTGATCTTTTGAGAAACTAGCCATCGGATGCGGAAATGACGTTATCCTAAGAGCGAAGAACATTTGCGGCGACATTCGTGTTTAAATTTACACCAGTAATCTTTTGCCGTCATTAACTCCTGACGAGTCCTGAGAGTTAGTGTCCTTCCTTTTCAGCAAGAGCACTCTCAACTATTCGAAGCGGTTCGGAACTCTGAGAGCAAGTCCCCGAGAGCCAAAAATACATCTGAGCACTTTGAGAGCTGCTTGCTTTCAGTCTCTCATTGATTCACGAGTGCAACTCTCGATAACGCTCTCAAACCGTGTCCACTTGCGAGTTTGAGCTCTGGAGAGGCAACTAGCGCTCTCACCTCTCGATGATATATGTACGTAGTTTTGGTTCCGAGATGGTTCCAATATTCAACGTTATCAAAAGCTTTTCAGTAGCTTTTCCGATGGGCTATTTGGGCTGGTTTACAATTATTACTTCCGCAATCAACACAATTGCTACAACCGGTTGCAGACTGTGCCACTAGGGGGTTTAATAGCAATGACATGTGTTTATGATCGCACGGCAGCGGTACAACATAATCTAGACAAATAACCTCCAGACCATTTCGATCCGGGTAAAACCGCATGCGTATATTCTTTCATATCTATAGAATTTGGGACACAATGACTTCTTTGAAAGCTTCTCCAATCGATCTCGATTTTCGAAGAAATGCTTCTGTAATTGTTTGCAGGACCGGGGCGTTCTTGGTGGTTCCCCATCTGAAAATCGAGCACTTAATGCAATATATCATAGTTTGGTTAATTATAACCTATAGGCATATATTGTTGTTTCAGTTTGCTAAACTAACATGCATACAAGTACATTTTCTATACTCTTAAATCGGCTAAATAACATATTTAGTCCCAAGGCTATACATCGTCCGCGTATAACGCACACGCTATATTTTCCAATATTGCAACCCGCAACAACCAGTGCAGTTTGAGCTTCGATTCGATACGTATAAAGTAACACCATTATACTCGTCCACACATCTCCTTTTTTCAAATCAATGTGGACTTTGGAAGCTGTATCAATTTACCATCGATGAACGATGAACACCATGATAAATGCAGTTGATATTAATGTCATGTTATCAGATAACCCTGACCGTTTTGGTTCATATCATAACGTCGTCGTCCACTAATAAAACTGTAATCCATACACGGACAAGCTGTACGCATATATTGTGATATGGACAATGGAAACGTAACCCTACTGGGTATTGCGTATTGCATATCATTGTAAAAATATTCCATCAAGGCAAGAAATGAGCTCAAAATTCACTGGCCGCATGCATACACTTTTTGGTTGCATGTACGTTATTTCCAAACTTGAGTAAACAAAGTTTATTTACTCATCCCATCTTGTCGGCAAGCAAGATACAGTATAATAGTGCGCAGTCCGGAGCCTGTAGCTTTATGACATGAGCTCACATATTTTCCTTTCATCATATAATCCCTGCTGGAGTGACACAGAAAATGTGGCCTGTGGGGAATGTTTATAAACTTTGATTTCTAATAACGTGCGATATGAGCGACGGCCTCCGGGGTTGCCATGGTGTTAGGACACGTGTATCTATGGTTTTTGTCTTCTGATAGTTGGCATCAACCATCCGCCATTTTTCCCTTTTGATGGGTTTTCGTTGTGCAGCGCAAAGGAACACCAACAACATCTTAATTCTTAATTAGCTAGCTATTGAGACTGGAAAGTTCTAAAAATAGTGGATGTTGTGATGTCAGCGATGCTTTTGTTAGGCAACTTTATGAAGATTGACATTTGGCAACTTCTTCTCCTTTTCCATGTTTTGACAAGTTAAGAGCCGTGCAAGATCGTGTACGTGTAGGCCGAAATGATGCAATTACACACCGAATTAGCGTCATCACAGGGTGCACTTGACAGGACGTTCTCCTGTATGAAACACTTTGACATGATGAATATTTATTTGATGTCCAGAAACTTCAGATATATTGTAGTGCGAGGCTTAAAAGCTGCCGAGTCGTTTCTGTGATTGTTAAAACGACATTTCAGTCGTTTACAGCCGAGCAGAAATGTCATGTAGGTTAGAAAAAAAGGAGAAAAAGCCTTGTCATACATGGTGTCCATAAATTATCCACCCCATTATAAGTGTTCAAACATTCGCTATTGGCGCGTATAATTTATAGCCCTCAGAATTTCTAGAAAGTAACTTGTCCTTAAGCACAAAAGCGCCCTGAAATGTGTTGGCAATAAATTCAACTTGATGCAATTTGTAATTTATTGAATTGGAACACATAAGTAAACTAGTAAAAAATACAGGACTTCATTGCGGCAGATGTTTCTGAAAGTGAAGGATGATAGAAATGTTTTGGAAAGTCCTTATATTGATTAAAAAAATAACTGCCAAGGATACTCCCTAAAAATGCAGAAACGAAATTCTGTTTTGCAATGACATCGCTTTTAATATTCACATGTTATTATATAATGACATAACGTTAATGGCAGTGGTCTTCATGATGCAGTTTTTTTCCAAGCATGTGTTTTCAAGCTAAGAAAATCAAATTTCCGCTACAATAAATATGACAATATTTAATTTACCTTAAACTATTTGGGTCTGTAGCACACGGTATGCATAGTTTAATTGTCTAGATTACTAATTAGAGGTAGAAGTTATCTTTAAATAAAAGAGCCATTCCGTTAGACAATTCCAACTAAACATCCATCTTTACTTTAGTACAGCTGTCGGGCTTAGCGCCATGACTTCATTTTAATTACTAATTTATATTTGCACTCTTAGATAATGTCCGTTGCTAATCGATTTGGGGGGGCCAAGGAAGGAATTACCTCTTTCACTAATAGAACCCCAAAGGGCGCTGTTTGCAACGAGGGGCTATTTCCATAGGTGAGGTCTCGTATGATTGAATCACTGTCATGACGGTCGCATCAAAGTCTTTGCCAAATGAAAAAATGGGGCTCTCCTCATCAAAATCGAATTACTGTGTATGCCATCGATAAATTTCGATCAAGCGAGGTTGGGGACCTTCGATAATTGCCACTGGCATTACGAAAGAAATGACTCCGCAATATTTCTTACGAAAAAGAAGAAATGTGGACATCGTTGCGAACGCTGAATCATGTCAGAGAAAAAAGAAGGGGGGCTGGAGAATCCAACGTGACTTATTGGCACGTAGCGTAGTTCTTTAGCTTACAGAAATTTCAACTGTTTTTTTCTGTCAGATTAGTTAACTTTGCGAAGAAATGAATATGTAGTCACCATACTTCTCAATCGACAATTTTCCATTTACTTCAGTCCTCTAGAGCCTCAGGTGCCTGAACACAAAGGTAACAGGTTCTAGACCGAAATTGAAGTGCAGGCTGCAGGCACCTTATGCTGATGTATCTCATGAACAAGAAAATTAAAAAAGAAACCACTGCATTATTCAGATATGCAGTATAACTACAGTAGTTTTACATCGCACTATTAGCTAGATGTAAGTAAGAAAAAATGTTGGGAGTTAAATGGAATTGAAACGATTGTTGTATATTTTCAACACACACAAAAATCTATGGTGTATTGTTAGTTGTTCGTCCTGGATCCGCTACTTTAGGAAATGAATCTCTCAAATCTGGTCTGTTAAATTTAATGGACGATGCGTGTGCGCCAGATTTGTCGAAGGACCCTCTGCTTCGCCAATAAAACCGACGAACAAATATTTGTGGAAGGGGTTTAACGATTGGAGCTTCTGGTTCCCATATCGTGATGGTAGTTGGGATATTTATCTTCCCTGTTGCATTCATGAAACTGCGCCGTTTCGTGACACTCATCAGACGATAACGTTTCACGTTTCGGAATTGTGTGCATTTAACAATGGGCAATACTCGTCCTGGTTTGTTTGTTTTAAAGAATGCGTTCCACGTCGATAATGTTCAATGAAATTGATGCAGGCTTTTCCGATATAGTTACTCGAATGTATGAATTACACGCTTGTCTATGTAACGAATTCCATCTGTTCGAGTTCCATATGTTGTGAATTGAGGTGCAGCTACATGTATGCTTCCTACACAGTACTTTTTAGTCACTACCAACCAACTGTCTAACAAATACTGTCCGTCAGTCTATTGGCTGTGGCACAACAGTTAAAATCCTTTTTGGATACACTGATGATTATGATCAAAGTTTTTCGTTTTTTCGTTTCATTTAATATTGCTACTGCATTTCTGTCAACAAGTTAGCATGCAGACGTCAAAATATGGATTGCTTCAACAAGAATGGTTTTGTAAGTTGCATGGAACTACATTATGTAGACTATGATTATTAAAACGTTCTCATTGATCCCCTGACGGATTTCGTAACAAAGGAATATATTTTTTATAGAATCATGTTAATGTGTCAGTCATGTCCATGAATTTACATCATCGTGTGCCTCCACAATTCTTCAATATTATCAGCAACACCCGAGCTATACTCCCTTAGTTTATTTTCGATTCATGACTCAATGTTACATGCAGACCGACCTAAAAAGATGCTCATCGTGCAAAACATTACTCGCACATCTTTTCCTTTAAATACTTGTTAAAATTGCTAAAAAAATTTCTCTATAGAATTGGTCGTCCACTAGTCTGTGTTTTTTTTATAATTGTAGCTATAAATGTAAGACGCTTCTTTAATCATTAGTATTTCTAAACAATTGTTGTTATTCAAATTGCAAACTAAAATACATTACTGTTAATATTTCTAAAACATCCCGCCTTTTCGATAAATATAGGCTAAAAGACAGTGTATTTCATTTCTCACTAAAAACAATCGCCACCGTCGCTCAATCCATCAGACTTGCTATTTATTTTTTAATTTCGCTTTCGGCATTCCCATTAACAACATATATATAGACAAAAATGGCTTAAAATGCAGAAGATGCTGCCGTAAAGCACCGATGATGAGGAGAAATGAATCCCATTTAAAAGGGTCTACCACATGAACAAATCCAGTGGCCATTTTTTGAAGGCTATTCCTGACTAAACCGATAGTTTTCACATTGTTTTCTTCTACCCTCGAAAAAAGATATTACCCACCGAATGGGCCTTTTCAATTTTTGTTAAACGCTGCTCGTTATATCTTAATTGAATTTTAAATCTCATTAGCGTTAGGCGATGCTACTGCTCAGTGAAAAAATTGGCTCATTTTTAGCTGGCAGATCTAAAATTCAATTTAAAACATAACGATCCACGTATTCACAAATTTGAAAGGCCCACTTGATGGGTAATATCAAGCTCTTTGGATTGTAGAAGAAGAAAATGTGAAAACCATCGGTTTAGGGCCGGTTGCACCAACAAAAGTTAAGCCAAACCCAAGGTAAACCTTTAGTTAACTGAGGAAAAGGCATTGTAAAACAACAGGTCACTCTAAGGTTTGTAATATAATGCGATTTTCCCAGAATTCCAAGCTGCATCACGTTATCTCCACGTTTACCATATCTTGAGCTAGAAATCCCTACAGTAAAACGGTGCAACAAAAACTTTCTAATCCGTAGGTTAACCCCCGGTTAGCTAACCTTTAGTTTAGCCTCCAATGGTGCAACCGGCCCTTAAGGTGCTTAAAATGCTGCTTGTGGAGTTTCGAATAGAATAGATAAAACGTCCCTCAGTATTTTTGTGTGAAAATCATCCAGGGCCCATTCATCCAGGTTCCACCGTGCACAGTTTTCGAAAAGCGCCCATGCACCGAAGTGCTACCCCCAGGCAACTCCCAGCACGCCGCATTCGAACTTGCCTCCGCCGCGTCCCAGGCCACGTGACGCGCGTTGTCCCCGTCCACGTCGGCAGAAGCCTGCGGGACGTCCGAATATCGAAAGCCTGCACTCACCTGGAGTCGAACTCCGTGCCGTCCGCGGCCAACTTGCCGGAGTAGTGGATGGACAGCAGGTCGCCCTCCTTGCTCCTCCGCTCGCACTCCTCCACGGCCTCCACCACGTCAACTTTTAGTTCGCTGGCCGCGCTCCGCGCCGCCAAGCCGAGGACGATCCAAGCCCACAGCAGCTTCATGGTCTCTCGAAAAGCAAAAGAAAAAACGAAACGGAAAATCCCGGGCCGTTGCTAGCTGCGCGAATCGTCGGGCATAAGCCGCGAGTCCAAGGGCGAGGGGAAGAGGCCTCCTTCCGTACTTTTGCCTGGCGTGATTCTGGTGAACGTGGCTTAGCGGATGGTGGATGGAGTGTACTTGCTGCTGCTGCTCCTGCGTGCTAGGCGCTCGACTACGTAGCGAGTACTAGAGACGGACACGTGGCCAACGCCTCCGGATACGCTACAGGTCGATAAACTCGCGGGGTGTTTTTTTTCTTGTGCTGCTGCTGCTCACCCAGACGCGATGCCCTCGGACGCCGCAGATTCTGAGGCTGTCGCAGTTTGGCAAACTTGGAGCAAACACCTTCGACGTGTCACGTGGGAGGAAGGCCGGAAGCTTTGTCAAGCGCAGACATTCAGCTGCGAAGTTGAATCGAAGCAAATTGTGTTGACATAAGCTGGGTGTACGGGTGCCGAACCGTAACTTACCAAGCGCCGAAAATGAATTTTTCAGGAGTTTTCCCTCCTCAGCACTAATCAGGTTTTGCTCAAACAACTATGACGCTTAATTACGACAACATAATCGAGAACTTGGTGGAAAAGTTGTGTTTTTGGCGAAATTTTACCGAGCAGTCATGTAATAAAACGTGAGAAGAAATGTCGAAATAATCCTTTGACTGTAATAAATTATACTTATGCGCCACACGTATGGCACCACATATAAACGTTGAAAACACCCTATTCTCTTGGAACGAGTAGGACAACAGCGCATTGATGTCATTCATTACTTCAGTTTGACGTCCACGTTTTCAATACTCACTTCTGAAACATGTTTTAGGCGGTAGGAACACTGATGTGGTTTAAGGGGACAAAATTGAATAATCTTTATTCGTATCCGTCTTGCCATATCCGCGCGAATGATTTGAAAATAGGGGCAAGGGGATTTATTCGCATATTTAAGGGATTTTATCAAAATTCCAACACTTTTTGGCGGTTTCTGTGGTCATTTTCGAAAAAAGTCAAAGTTTATTGGGTAACACTGGTAGTGGGTGGTCTGCAAAGTGTTACGAAGCGCTACAAGGGGTGGGTGGCCAAAATTGCATTATGCAATATTTGAACGGCTCTGACTAGCTGGGCTTGCCAAAATTGCAAATACGGTCAAACCTGGATAAGAAATTCCCGAACAAAGACTATGGAAAGGACTGCTTGATAACTGGATAAAAGTGATTGAAAACTGAAAAAAACTGATATTCTGGCTTAGTATTTGTAGCTGACTTGCCATTGTTGCAATTTAAAATATGACTAAAATTCCAGGACGGCCTTTGTGGATGATCCCTTCTACATGTATATTTCCCATTTATACAGGTATAAGCAAGGGAAAAATTATCCCACCTGAAGAGGTATTTATACCAGTTATAGAGGTTTCCCATTTACCCAAGTTCGAATGTATTTTTTAACCTTTTCTTTATGAAAAATATGCAGACAATCAATTATTAAATGTGTACGAAAAAATTGCATTACATTGAAAGTGAGTGCATTTTATAACTAATAATGATAAAATATTTTAAGGAACGTTTTTGTAGCGAAGCACAGTTTATAACCCTACATGTCTTGTTTAGTTAGCAAAGATTTGTATTCAGCATTGTTTTTTTTAAATGTAGGCTAAAATTTATAGCAGCTTGAATTTTTTTTTTTTAATTTTCACCTACAGTTTACCACCTGCAACATTTAACTTGTTTTAATTGCTTGGTGCAGTAGCTTGCAATGTAGGCTTGCAAGGTCAGCTTATAGATTATGGCTTCCAGCACATAATCTATAGGAAATATTAATCGCACAAAGGCTCTTGCATTCCATTGGTCCATTTCAATTCCCAGTCTATTCTTTTGTTAATCCGACTGTAATATATTTACAATCCGCAGTCACTGTATACTATACATAAGAGCCATTAACAGTTGTATACACAATATAACAACTTCATTTGTTGCTTTTGCTACATGTGGCACGAAATAATTGACATGTTTGTTAAACTATTTAAAGAAGACTTTGATAAAGCTGTTTATCAGCTGGGATTGTCACACGCTATTTTGTGACTGGGATAATTACCCAGGTTCCGAGGCCGTTCGGGTCAATGAGAAATTTGTGTCCCAGTTGGAAAAAAACTAAATGAGAGCAGAAATAAACGGAACCCAAAATGGAAAGCAACACACTGGTCATCTCCGGAAATAGGTGTTTCCTTGTAATGCAAAATTATGACAGTTCTTTATTAACAGCCTATAAACGTGTACATGTAGTACAATCACTGATATATTGCTTTTGCAGCTAAAGGGAATTTAAACGAATACATGTGGTGAATATTTTCTGAAAAACGACTGGAGGCACGTGTCTTTTCCAATAACACAATTTTGGTAATAGAGTGACACCATTTTTCAAATGACAAGTGCAAGTTTTCCCGAAAGAAGCTTTTGGATCATTAATCTATAAACGATATACATGCACATGTACATAAAAATATGAGTTGCTCATTTATACAGGTACATGCGTACGTACGATTAAGGCAGTTTGTAATTATTGTCAAAAGTAAAGCAAAATGCCGTCTTTGACAACGCAATTACGTTGACGTGAATATCGTCATATTTGTAATGAATATGGCAGACCTTCGATACGGTATTCTCATTATCAGGTGCACAATAGTTTATAGAGGATGGTCAGAATGCGCCATTATATACTATAATTGATGTTATTCTTGGAAGATTTTAATAGCGCTTATGGATTTCCTCCTTGCAGCTATATGGGGCTCGTAATTAGTAATCCACTTATTTTTTTCCATTTAATGGTTCTTTTCTACTTATCTTAATGCACCGCCAGGTTTTTATTTTCGCTAGACTCGTATTTTTTAAAATAAATGCATGTCTCGGCCTGAGGAAATTGATTTTTTTTTGCGTGTGGGAGGATTGCTTGATTGCATTTCTAACAAACGGAAAAACTTGACTTTGTAATTAAAATTAATTAGCTTAGCTTTCCGTATACAACCTAGTCCACATAATGGATTATCTGGCAATTTGGCAGGAGTAAGGCTTTTCCTGTTAAGAAATGTCATTGAACATAGCGGAAAGCTCTCTTAGGAAGGAGAACAAAAATAGCAGAAAATTGATGAAGCAAGACCATTAAAAAAGCCAGCAAATTTCTGAATAGAAAACAAAAAAGTAATATCTAGAAATGCCCCAGAGTCCGACGCTCTTGGGGAATTTGACGTCAGCAATTCGTGGAGCAGCAGTAAATTTGCGAGGCAAGAAGTGACATCATCAGACGAAATAGCACATCAGGGATTCATAAAAAACGCGGTGATATCAGAAAGAGATTACAACTAAGAACACTGGGAATTTCGTAAAAATAGCGCGGCCATAAGCGGAAACGATGCCATAAAACAGGTCCTGCTTGGAGATTTGAAGAAAACGAGCAGTGATATCATCTCGCCTGAGATTTTTCTCATTTTTTTGAATAGCTACAAATTTATTTCTAAATTTCAACTAGCCTGGCGTGGATCGTTTGTGTTTAACGTGTTTTTTTATTGGGCACCGATGCTATCCTTAAGGCTGAAAATTGGTTGATAAAAACTAAAATGTACAATTTTAAAAACACTCAATTTTAGGAATTGAAAATATTAAGCTATTTAGAACGTTTCTTTTGCAGGACGTTAAATTGCAGCCTAAAATCTCGTATTTGTAACTCTTATTTTTCAAAATTTTCGCCTATGGCTTCCATAAGAAATCAGAAAAATGATGTTGGTGCCTCTTCCCCTCCCACCAAAAAAAAGTAGGTCCTGGGTGCGCCACTGGTTACCGTCAAAAAGACAGTCAGTGCCATCTGTGATATATTTTCGAATTTAATAGGGCCAATTGCAACTCGGGTCAATAACCGTATAATACTAATACTGTGCTCTGAAAATCGATTTCTTTCATGTACTCTTTGAAATTATTCTTACGCAGGAACATTTCTGTTTTGTGGGGGAAAAAATAATTTAATAATCATTTTTATTTTGTAAATTCGGGGGAAAAAAACACCGATATGTAATGTGATTTAATTCGATGGAAGTTGCATTTCCCCAGTTGCAAGGCAAAAGGTGATAAAAAAATGTTTGCAGCCCATTTCATTTGCATTTATCTTTGGCATGTCATTTGTTTTTTGTTTGTCTTACTTATACTTTAAAAGTTTGTGAATTTAAAAAATACTTGGTTGTTCGCCAAACAGCTCTATGGCAGGTTGGGTTTTTTTGCGATCACTTCGTACATGTATATCAAGATAACATCATGGAAATTAAGGCGTTGATGGTTTGGCAAGCTACGCAATTTTAGCCTTGTCATTTATCATTTGTTGCGAATTTAAAAGTGATCCGTCACTTGGGATTAGGCCAAGCTTCTAGTGGTGAATCTTCACCCTACTTGGTTCTGCATGGAGCTCCGCATAAATTCATTTTTGGCTGGCTCCAAAGTGGCTGTTAGAGGTGGTGCAATGCGAAACATGCCATTTCAGTTTTTCCAACACACGATAAATTACTAATTACAAGTCTAAACAATTAAACAATATTCAGGATACAACAAATTGCAAAATTGGGATTTCTTTGGTTTTTACTTGTTCTGAATTTCCACACAATGAATTTAAGAAGTAAATACACAGCTGCATGCATCCTTTAATGCTTGAACATTGAAATTGACCGAAGAATCGTAATTCTTTGAGATCAGCATACCTTAAGCTTATTTAGATAAACTACAAAACGTTTGGCATTTTTAATCTTAACTGCAACAAGAACATTCACTGAAAAAACGTTTTATTAATTTGGTATTTATATATATATATATATCTACTAGTGCTATTTTTGTAATTTGCAGTACATACATCAGGATTCTGAAAAGGGCACGAGTTAAAAAAACGTTAGTTTACGTGGATTTTTCATAATCCATAAAATTACCGCAACAAACGCGATCAAACATTTCGGTTGAAATTAAATTTATTTTACTATACTCCCGTTCCACTATGTACACGATATTCTCAACAAAAGCAAATGCTACGAAACGTTGGCATCCATTGCTTCTTCACTGCTGTTTGTATCTACATATTTTTCACGGACGATTGCAGTTTTAAAATATTCAAAATCGGCACCCGCGGAGGTTGATAATAAAGCTTGAATATTTCTCTCTTCCCCAGTTCCAAATGCATATCCATTGGCTTTATCGATGACCTTTAAGACACTAAGCACGCTTTCTTTTTCCTAGAATGAAACAACATTTAATCTTTTTCCCATTAAAAACGTTTCTTTTGAGATTTTGGTTAGACGGCAACATTTTGAGATCATGAACATCATAAAGCTTTTTGGGACTTACCTGAATGCATAATGGATGGTAAGACACTAGTCCATAGCCTTCAATTAAGTCGACCAAGGCAGTGTTAAGCTTTTTATACTTCTTCAAGAATGGATCATCCTGGAAAAAAAAACCAAACAAAATAACAATGATTCAAAATTCGCCAACAGCAAAAAACACTTAAAATAAGATCACATAACGCAACTGACGCACAGCTAAAGAGTCGAGTATGTATTTGAGATCCAAAACCTCCGTGTAAAAGTCAACGCTGAACTGTAGCTTTCCGTACTTCTCAATTAAATCCACTTTCGATAAAACGTTTACTTGTGGCAATTCGACTAAAACAATAAGAGAGATTAACATCTTGCAGACTTCCAGCATTTCATGTTAAATACCAACAAATATTGATGCATGTTACTTTGCAGCATGGTTGACAGGGTGGTCAGTAAAACTGAGATGAATTTGCCAGAATCGCTGCAATAATGGGAATCGACCAAATGCACCGCACACAGGCGAAACTCTCTCTTGCCCAGCTGCTCAACAATCCTCTTCACAGAGTGGTGATGCGTGTAAAGTTCCACCTGACCCGGACAATCGAAGATGATGTAGTGGTTTTGGTAGTTCTGCAATTCACCATAAAGCCAGTCGAGGTTGGCCTCTAGGTATTCCATGCAGTACATGAGGCCACCGTTCGGGCCTAGTTTCATTTCGACCATGACATCGGCCAGGGTGATCAGTTTGGAAATGTCCACTGCACATTCGTATGGCAGGATGTCATTCGCTGGATCTGCAAAGAAATGTCATTAACCCAACTGGGCAACAAGTGGTACAACTGGAAATTTTTGAGGACCAAAAGACGTCACTTTTTCCTTCAATAAATGGCTCAAAATGACATCTTTGTGGCGAATTTCTCCACGCCACGAGAATGGCATGTGCACAGCTGATGATGTCATTAGGCACGTGCTTGGATACTTCCTATTTACTAATGAATGTTCCATTCTGATGCCAACATTCTTAAAAAACAACGTTCATACTGTCATCCTGCATTTGTTTTGCCATCTAGTTTCGTTAAAGTTAAACAAGCTGCCCTCATTGATCCAAATCTTTACGGAAATTGAGACGCTTTATTGGTGACCCGGAAGTGATCTTCGGTGAGAACTTTTCAAAATGGCAAAACAAATGCAGGATGACAGTATGAACGTTTTTTTTTTTTAAGAATGTTGGCAGCAGAACAGAACATTTATTAGTAAATTGGAAGTTTCCAAGCACGTGCCTAATGACGGAA
>JAQIXS010000966.1:0-35904 GCA_034700785.1 Rossiulus vilnensis | reverse complement strand
GGATAAGTCGAACTTCGGATAAGTCGAATATTTTTGGGGGTCCCCTGGGACTTCGAGTTATCGAGGTTCGACTGTACTTAAAAGTGAAAATGCACAAAAGATGTAACACAATCATTTTTCTCTTACATCTGACCTGCCTAGTTAGGCCTATGTTTGGATCACTTGATTACAATATTTACAGTCAAACATGTACAAGAAACCACGTTAGAAGACAAACTGACGTGAAATCAGACTTGTATTGAGTGTGTACAGTCACATCGTTCCCACCGAAATTATATTCTCAACTTTACTGATTTGACTTTATCAAAAATGTTTATGAAATGAAATGTAAGCAAAATCTACCAATCGTTTGTTTTTACTTGTTATTTAAAAAGTTGAAATTTTGCTGTCGAAAGTAAGGGAATTCTCTTTTATTAGATACGAACAACGGGATCCGTGGGATCGTACGTAAATGCGAGGGTATGCAAAACGGGGTATGCAAGTTAAGAATTTGGAATATTTGCATTTTAAATTAAATAAGAATAAATTACATAAACATTAGTTAATAAAATGGATCATAAAATATACTATTTACATGTATGTCAATAAAATATGATGAATTTGAAACAATGACCTAAGCCATGATTTCTGGTTTATTTTAACACAAAACATTATGCAAAGGTCAAATCCTTCAGCTTAGTCACTGAACACATCTTAAAATATTTGGGTTTATTTCTTGTACGTTTTAATTACCACCTTCTTAATTTCAATTACATTTAACTCGGTTGGTACGGAATTTGTTGAACGTTATTTTTGAGATGTATATGACGAATATAAAGAAGTCATTATGCCCCTGTTAATGCTTGAAATTTACCCAATTTAGCAAAATTACCCGATGACTTTTAGTACAACTTGCATATGGCAATTCAAGAGATATGATTTTCTATAATGAATAGAATTCGGCAATATAATTTTCTGAAACCGATCGTCGTACTATCATTTTTGGACCACTGTTCTGTCCAATCCTTTTCTCATTATAAAGCCGAAGGGATAAAAAATAAATCCTCTTTTACAACAGCTAGATACACAGAAAAAGAATGTCCTCGTAAAACAACTACCATACGAAACGGATATTGGCCTTACACTGAAACAAAATTTGACAAAAACAACAGCAAGAAAAGCGACCAATAATTAAACTCCTTAAATTCTTGAAAAAACCGAACAAAATGACCATGGCAACCTTAATTGAAAACTTTTATTAGTCTTGTTTTATAATGCAATTTTGTAAAGGGAATTGCATAAAATATATCTCGAAAGCTTCTATTTGAATTTTTCAATTTGAGCTGCTAGGGCTTAAACCGAAGTATGTATTATTAACAGAGATTCGTTGCTATTCTCATTGAAAATACGCTTTTCTGAAATCTTTCTGACCTAACGTTTAGCCAAGTAAACCGTTAAAATGCCTGTATATTATTTTAAGAAACGTTGCTTTAGAAAAACATTATTTGATCCTTTCACTTCTTTTATCTCTTAATGTAATCAATCCGACTACATAATGCCAGGAATAAAAAGGTCTACACCCAAAACCTAAATATGAAAAATTAGTTTATTGTATGCAAAATTTGTTTTGTTTAATATGATGTTCTATCATGAATAGCAATAATTTATCTTTGCTAGTTTATACTTTTCACTTCGACAAATTCGACAAAACATTTTGGAGGAGATCCATTTACACTTTCTAACATTCGTCTTGTGATACTTAAAAAATACACGCAGATACTGATGTAATGCGTGCTCTCGACGATAAAAATTATATAATTATTATATTTGTTTTTAAAACCAGCATGAAATTTGACGCAAAAATGCCCGTGGAATTTCGTAAAAGTCATGACATTTTATAGAATTGATCCTAATGTTATCTTTTATGGCCACTAAAGCGAGGCAATAACCAATTGGCAAATGTTATGTTTGGTTAACTTGACATGTACACTGTAAATAGGTTGATGAGTTGAATTAAATTTGCGTTGAAAATGTCAACACTGTACGATAGCTCATTTTGCACACGAAACTCGTGGAAGCGGGTTGAATTTGGCAAGATGTTTGAATATATATGTACCTGAAGGTATTTGATTTTGTAAACTCTTGCTTCAGAGAAAGGTCTTGATTTTTATTTCTCGTCATCAGTACAGTAACATAAAGGCATTGATTGCGAGTCATCGATTTCCGAATACTGCGAAACCAGAGCATTGTAGTACTGGCTACTGTCATCCAAATCAATTATCCAAACAGGACTTCCAGATTAGACTTATAGTAGAAAAATGCTGTTTGAGGTAACGCTTGCCGATATATGATTGTCACGAGGAGTGATTATCAAAACCTGAGCTGACTATATACCCTTTAATCGATATTTTGATGCAATTGAAAATTGAAAATAACTCAAATCTGTGCTGTTTCCTTGACTACCTTATCGAGTAATAATCTTTTCTTTGCCTCCTAGCCTTTCTTTACTTTTTATTTCTCTTCAATTTCTTTTTTTTTGCATTATTTTCCTAACCTCTCCCGTCTTCATATATTGCTTGGTTGCTGCCTTTCTAACTGACTTTCTCCTTTAATTCAATTCTGAGCATTTGTGAGCAACAATTAAGAGGCGGTCGTTAATTAAGTGTTCATCGAAGTCGAGCAATGATTTCTGTGATTTCTTATGATATCCCAAATCCCAATCGCCTTAATAGAGTTTAATAATAGGATTTCTTCCTTTAAACCGTAATTGCATTTTTTTCCACCAATTTTAATGTCTCATCGCCTTTGTCAAAAGTAAGAAAAAACTGGGTAGGAGGCGACACAGTTTGTATGCGCCGGGTGGTATTCAATCCAGTTAATTGCATTCATCGATTAAAAGCATTTTATAGCGAATGCCAGCTCTATATATTAATATATATTAAATTCAGAAATTGACTTCGTAAAGACAATGCGTTGGATAACTTTGTTTTGTATTTTCACCAAATATATTACTCTCGTACAATATTTGTGATTTGTTATTCCTGCTTGAGAGCTCTCATTACGGTAAATAATGTTTGTGTACTAATTTGAAAAGTTGTCATGAATTTCAACATTAATCCTTGTAAGAAAAACATTATTTATTTGTTCAGGCCTTTCTACAATGTTCTATTTCACGTAGATATATCCTTTTATGCAATATTGTAATTAAACCCACGTGTCATGTTGACTATATCTTCATAATCGTGTTTGTTCAGAATGAGAAAGAGTCCCTAATGTGCATTTCTATATCAAATGGTTTCCGGCACACTTCCATAAAACAGCTGCTACTGTATCTTAATTTTCAGTTAAAATTAAGAAGCGTCAAAACATGAACATGAGTTTTATTTTAATACGAAAATTTTCACTGGGCTTGCGTGTAGAGAGAAATACTCCAACATAATCTATAAGTAAAGATCTATTAAGTGAAGGAGTATTATTTTAAGTTAAGTACACGTCTTGGCAATATTAAACCATATTTTAGCCTAATTAAAGCTTACATTCATAGCAAATGTATTTAAGGACATACATGTAAAAACTAAATGTTTGTGATTTTAAAAAACGTGATGGGATACCTTTCATAGCGAATTAGGTTTCTTGAAATGTATGTACTTAGAGACGCGAGTTACCCAATTTACCACTTAGGAGTTGATTTAAAGCTACTAAGCTACTCAAGAAACAGCAACAGTTAAGGTTACTTATTAAGGAACCGCCTCTTAGCACACTTTACCAAATATCTATCTTTCAATCTAATGTATTTCTGCAACCAATTTAGAGTTCTTTATTTTGGTTGAAACGTTTGTCTATACAAACCGATTAGTTTATAGAAATAACGAACATCTGAGGAGAAATATAATGAAATGAATTTTTGTGTGCACCTTAATCTTGTGCGAGAAAGGTAATTATGAAAAGGGAACTTTATTTAAATTGAAAATTTGTATAGGTTATTAGAAACTACTGGGCTGCGGCAAAATGAATATTCTGTTCATGCCCCTTAAGGAACAGGAATGCTCGCCTACTGTTTACTATAGTTTTGGGATAGTGCTGCGAGGTATTTTTTCATTCTAATATACGTGCCCAACCGGAAATGATAATTATTTTTCTAACATGCTTGAGAAACTAGATAATAGTCTTATCTTCACTGCACCACGAATGGTATGTGCCGCTTGGATCATCCAATTATTTTTAGTCGTAAATTTGATAGCCAGCATCAACAAATTTTGGTTTTTTTATATTTTTTAACTGGAGATACATTTTAATGGAGCAAGTTAGTCGTACATTCACAAGAGTTTTTTATGAAAAAAAATCAAGGGTGCATCGACGATTTTCAATTCTGTGTGATTTGAATGTAAAATTACTATTAAATATTCATTAGATGTGAAGTGGGGGAGGCTGATGAGATGCACTTAAGAAGCACTAATCTTAACTTCTTTTCTGATTGTACAAGCACTGCGTCAGTCGCTCGAAATTTTTACCGCTGTTTTTAGTAGCCAAAAATGCAGCTGTTCTGACAAGCAACAGCGTATGCCACTTCTGTATAATTAATTATACAAAGATTTAGCATTTTAAGATCTTATCGAAACCTATTAAGGGCACTACAACAACGTGTATGTAAAACTCCAATACCATTTCCAGCAAGCTGGAAAACAACGAAGAAATGATGCATGTTTTTGTAATACATATAACGTATACATATATTAATGGTGGCATTAAATGGGCATGTTATTAGCGTAACATTTAACGTAACAATACTCACGCTTGTTTCAAATATTTTCCTAAATATTTGATGCACTTCAACGGTGGCAGTGGAAATTTCACGATAAAAAACAAAATGATAATTATTAAAAATAAAACTTTAATTAAAATCATCGTAGCTACCATACCGAGTACGATTTTATTCCTTCGTAAGTTATCTGTTATCTGATTAACTGTTAATGCCATAAAAAGGTCATGTTTCTTTAGTCTTAAACGTATCTACCTAGTACAAATTCGTCGAGAAATTCTGAAATCAAATGAAATAAATAATCACCATTTTAATAATAGTAAACTACTGTGGAAATTAATGTATGATATCGAACTGATAAATTTAAATCTAATGATTGAATTCTACGTTTGAAACAGGCTGACGCAAAGCATCTCGCTAAATCTGGATGTCAAAGCTAAAACGGCGAACTGAATTTTTGAATCTTGTCACAATTATTTCATTTCAATATTATTAAAATACATGTATTATGCGGGCTTACATGTGTTACATACACGTCGCAATTTAGTTAAGATAAATTAATCGCTCCCGTTAATTAAGCTCCACGGAGTTTCGTAATTAAATACGTTTTCCTGGTAGATTATCAAGCTAGTTTTGCCATTTTCTATTTTCTGAAAATTACTTATCGTGAATAAGCACATTTCGCATTCGTTTCGGAGACGCATATACAAGAATGCAACTCACTCGTATAATATAAAAGATCAATTAATCCCTCTTCCATGTTTAGTTCTGCATCTTTGCTTCCTAATAGGCTATCTATATGCATCCTTGGGCGCTGCTTAATTAATGCTGGAAGAGGATAAATATTATCTCTGTATAAACCTACTCTGGTTACGTATGATTACTGATCTCCTTTGTGTTTACTTTAGAAAAGGTCAAAACACAGGGACAAACAAAAATTGAGTTTTAAAAGTCGGACGAATCGATATTTTTTGCTCGACTTTTAGGATAACCAATCTTGACCGATAAAAAATCGGCAAACCTTTATGTGGTTATTTTCTCCCTCACTTGTATTAAGCCTGTTTCGTGTCACATTGGATTCACGCATTTAATCGGTGAATATTTTAAATAGGCTGGATGGGAGAAGAAAAGAATCAGCCAACGTAGACATTTTTGTATGGTCGCTTTACCGTAAAAGGAAAAGCTCATTTATTAATCTTTTTTTTAAATAAAAAAATCTGTTTAAAACGTCATCTATGGCGTCATGTTTACAAATTTGGATCTGTTAATTAGAAGCTGAAAGGTCAAATGATCTATAATATATGTGATTTATATTCACTTTTAAATTCATGATTTGCTTTAAATGTAATGTGACATCATTCCATATCTTTGAAATTGAAAACAATGGTCGACATTAATTTTTTTGCATTTCGTATTTGCAATGCAAATTTTCGTCGTTCTTCTTGAAAAATATACCTTTCAAATCGTGTTTGTTTTCCTCAGATAACTTTCATCTGAGCAAACTGCGTTGTTTGCGATTATTTGCTCTCTTTCTTAAAACATCCCGAAGCAATATACCTGCGCTATTAAGCACACATATCTGGAATGACTTCTGTTTCCATGCACATCGCTAGTCTTATCTTCAATTAAAGTTTAAATATTGAATTTGTCCCTATCTGGAGCACTGACGTGATGGCATCAGGCCTGAAGTTGGCCTTCGTATAAAACTCATGCAGTGAAACGAAGACGGCAAGCAACTATCTGTCCTATTTTGAAAATAATTTGTTAAGCCTGAATCTCCGTCTATGTTGCCTTTGTTAAACAACATTTCATTAATCCACCCTCTGTCCCTGAGCATCACCGCAAGGGCCATTAATTAATTTCAGCCCAGATGTAAGGACTGTTACTACGACCCCAAAACTTTTGGGTATATCCAATTACTCCATCTAATAACTAGGCGTTTTTCGCCTTGATTTGGATCAGTTAGATTCTCTGCAAACATCTATACTAATAACGAGATTATTTCTTTCAGATTTATTTCCGTGTTATGAAGGCAACCGAGTATGACCTATAACAGCGTAGCTGACAAACAAAGTTTCTTTTTACAATGCTCTCAAAGAAATTTGATTTCTCCTGATAGTTGCAATTCCCAAGCAGCTTTTCTGACTCCAATGCGCCCTTATGAAGCTGCTTTGTCTTATTCATAGGGCCATGGCCCTACGCATGCTTTTATGCGCTGTGATTATAAGTGTGTCTGATGTGGCGTGCACATATAAAACCCACACATCGCATCATCTTTTGTCATTCGTCTGATTTTCTGTCCTTTTCATTCGTCTGGATTGCCTGTCAACATTTTGTCCTCCATAAAGTAATTGGAAATATAGGAAACAAAGCAGCAAATTGATAGGAAGATTGGCGCATAAAAATGACGCAATCATAGCCCTATTCTTGTCTGCCTTATCAAATCTCTTCATGCATACTCGCGCTAAAATTTAATTAAAACTTCTTTATTCGGCTAGACAAATCTGAGAGTTGTTTAGCGAAAATATACGTTGGTTATGTTGCTGGATATTCCCTATTGTGCGGCTATGATTCTGAAATTCTTATCATATTTTCTTAATCTTAAGCCATACGATTTTTGAATATGATTTAGTCCTTTTTTCGCCTGTGGTACACCATTTAAAGTAACATAGTGCATAGAAGTCGGAAATTAGTCACAATAATTGCGCAAGGTAGAGACATTATTATCAAATTTACAAATACGTTAACTTGAAAATTATTTCATGTTGCAGTTTAGAGAAAACGCTTTTGCGACCGATTTTCAAAACCTACAAGCACGTATCGGGAAATTGTTATGGCAATTTGCTTTATTCAATCATACTGCCTTAAAATGAACTATACACAGTATTTATGTATGCCATCGTAGGCTTGTGATTCTGAGCAAAACTTGCATGGCATGCCATAATGTTTACCGGCATTCCTCAAACTATGGGTCTTGACTCCCTAAGGGGTAAATTTGCATGAAAACATTGGCTGACATTCATGGTGTTTAGATATTATTTTTAAAATATTTGCGCCTACTGCGTCCTGTTAATTAATATTCTTTAACAGGTAATCGTAGATAAATGATAGCTATAATATTAAATTTCTGACTGATTTTTTTTTGCAATGTTTTACCTACAGCGTTTATCTTTAATTATTGATAATTCTAAGCAGATTTGGTAAATAGACAGACGTAAAAAATAAGTGTTTTTTATGATCTCGGTTTTAAAAAAATTATGCAAACAGGTTTCTATTAATTAAATTCTTCGCCAAATTTTTTTTTTGAAAAATATTGTTTAAATCTATAATTTGATTATTTCTTTCCAAAAATTAGAAATTTCCACATACATGTATACATTAATGATGAGGCCTAGCTGGCAAACTTGCATGGTTTTACAACATAAGCTAATTACAAAGTTAAGAAGGTAAAACAGTTAACCACCCCTGCTCTAGAAGTAAAGGTATAATGAAGTATGGGGTCGCGAAAGATTAGCTATCAAAAAGAGGGTCTCAATGTTGAAAAGTTTGAGAACCATTAATGTGGACTGTCAAAAATGTTTTTACGCTATCAACAAGACTATAAACAAATAGGTATAACCTGCCATGAAAAATATTATAACTATATTTGTGTTTTAAGAAACAATTTTAATTTCTAACCCGTTGAGGTTGACAGTGAAGTCAGAAACGTATGCAATAAGCTGTACCTTTGATACGCTACAAAGCGCATAGTTTTAAAGTAACATTTATTGCCTTTTTAACTGTTTTCCTAAGTTATTGATGAAGAACCTAGGCAGAGAAAAAGTTGAAAACAAATGCATTTGAGGGATATTTGCTGCATTTATCGATCTACTTGTTTCTGCCGTGTGATTTATCGGTTAGAATTTCGCCCTGGTTTTTATAACTGGTTTTTGTCTCGCTTGGGCTCCGTTTACTTAAATATTTCATATCGGCGTCGTAACTAAAGCCAAACTTTGGATTTTTTTATGACAAGCCTGGTGTTTTTACCGAATACCTTTCAATTTATTTTGATTTTACTGCGGTTTTTCTACGTACAGTGAAAATATACTTACAAACAAAAATCGTGCAGTGATACTATCATATACTAAGTATCGTGAAATTTGGCATAAAAACGTGATTGTATGAAAACTCTTTTTGTATTGTTCAATTTAATTAAATCGTACAAGGATAGGCAAAGGACAATTATGAATGGATAAAGCGAAATTTACTTAATTTTAGTTGGCTCGCACATCTTTGCAAAATTCTTTATCCGACAGAAAGCATAGTTTGTAATCAGCGTAAAACCCTTTTACACTTGAATTTATGGGTGTCGGTGCCTAGGTTTACAAGAAGCTGAATATTTATATTTAGAATGCGCCGGATATTTCTAAATAAATCATCTTAAAAGCTGAATTACACAACATTTTTCATGGCTGAAAGTAAGTGTTTGCAATCACTTTAAACGGCCATTGTAATTACGTTATTCTTACATATTCTACCCAATAATTTATGTCAAACTCTTTTGTATGCGGACGTTAATTATGTTTTTTTCTTTTAACAGATGATGGCGACGAAGTGACGTTGATGTATGCAAAGCATGAGGTAAATCTCTACAGTATATTATTTATTTATGAAATGCAGAAAAGCGAGGTTCGCTAGTTTCCTGCACGCATTTAAAATTTAGATTTCCGGACATTTTCGAGGATTCTATACATACGCTAGAGTCAAAGTTGCTCTTTGTATATTAATGTCATAATTTGAATATTCATTGGCTTTAATTTATTAGTTTTAAAATTGTCTTAATTGGCATTATGTTGATTTTGTCCCAACAGATGGTTGATATCCATCAATAAAATGGGATTTTATCATAGGAAATATGAGTGTCTGGAGAAATTCTAAACATGAAAAACTATAAAACCTTCCATACTGGTTGGCTTGCCATTCCAGTGGTTGGCCGGTTGGCATTTTTTAACCAACTATAATTTTGCGAGAGAAGTATGATTAACGATTAAATTAATAGCAACGTGTTAAAGAAGATTGCAATAGTTATTATATGCAAAAATAAGATTGTGTGTTAATAATCTGTTTTCATTGTTTTAAGAAATCTTTAAAGGTGTTGTTATTGCGATAAAAATTGCATTTCTTACTTTTTATTTTGTAAATTGATGCCTTCCAGACAGACATTTTGGATGTTTAATGTAGATTAACTCCATAGCAAGCACTTTCAGGTTTATTTGACTGAATTAAACATGTATTAAATAATATCCTTAGCCACATTTTTATTAGGTTTGCATATTTAAAACTTCGATTATGTGCATGTAGGCACGTTTATTTTAACAGAAATAAGGCTAGTTAAGGCGAACAATATCAATTAAAAAGCCATAGATGCAAGGAAAATTACTCTCGTCATACAACCTTACCTAAGTTTCTAGAATTCTTGAAGATTTAGGATCATCTTGCATTAAACATAACACTAGTTGTCTTAAATTTGCCTTAGCGGAAACGAAGTATGCCTCTTCAAGCAAATGCTGGTTTATGTTATATAATAATGGATTAATATTATTTAAACTTCTCACTACGTTAAATAGCCTTCTGAACTCACCTGGCTTTAATTTGCTAATGCTCTCGGATGACACCAACCCTTTAAAATTGATGGCAAACGCCATTGGTCCATAATATGCAGATTTATTGGACATAATCGTTGTTTAGTGCTTCATATAGTGCCTCCTTCCTACGTTTAAATGGCGAATTCCAGTCCTTAGCACTGCCATAAATGTATAAAAATATCATGATATTGCTAACCATCTGCCATCGTCGTTTCTAGTTGTACATAAACCGGATGAAACCAGAGTTTTATGGAGCACGTAACTCTCCGACAATTTTTATTTAGCTCTGGTTCCTTAAGGGTCATATCCAAGTTTGATTATGATGGCGATGACCATGCGGTGTAAAACACGCATTTCCTTACAGCAAACTAATCCGCTTAAAGCAAACTTATAAAATAAATTAGGCACTCGTAATGTGGTGATCTATAATTTAGGCCACAGTGTCGTTCTGCCTTATAACCGTGCTTGAAAATGAACAAGGAAATACTTAAAAAGCAATGTTAAAGATGATTTTAATAGCATAAAATTCGCTGAGATATCATTCTTTCAAAAGAATGATCAAATAGTGTTTTAACGGATCACAAGGACGGTAGAGTGTAATTACATCCTTCCTTTATGTCGTTTTTAAAAAAAACAATTACTGATCTCCAACTTTCCGTTAGCAGCAAACATATTTTTGTAGGCAGTATTGTAATATGAAAACCTTCGGTAGAATCTTAAGGTAGACATCTATTTGTGTAATGGGGTCCAACATTATTTTATGCTTTCCACTGCTGCAGGGGTGGAGAAAAGGAGGACTTCCTTATTTCCTGTATTTTTTATGAATACGCTACTGTCGCATTTGGGCCGAACGAATACAAAAATATTTCACCGATCGTCTTTCTTTCTATTTCGGTAAATATTTTATAAAGTATATAACACTGCATCATTTGTGATCTATTTTGTGTGTGTGGGATATTTCGTATAAAAAAGGCAATTTCACGTGGAAATGTTAACTAAATTGCATTAATTTTTCATCAAACATTTAGCTCACGGCGTTTCGTCCATTAGTAACATTTCTTGAGATTACTAATGATGTGAGGGGAATGGGTCTAAAAATATTATTTTCTTAACAGATTGAGCCTTTCACATGACAATACTTTGCTTGTAAAATGTTGGTTATGAATAGGGTGGGGGAAATGGCTTGGCTGTGCTTCAGGCCTATGTGCAACTCGGTGAACTCTTGAGGACTTTTTAGTTTATCAACGATAGCAACAACAACAACTGTGTAGTATCGAGAAAAAGTATACAGAATTTGTAAAAAATGAAAAAAATTCAAAACTATATTATATTAGTTCAAAAAAGTTGATATACATTTTAAGACCTTGGAAATAACACCTGTACATAACAGCCTAGTTTCAAATGTCACTACTACCTGTCACTACTACTCCTGGCCTGAGCATACTTGTGCGCTGCACTCAGATGTTATCAGTGATTGCCTCTTCAAGGAGTCATCAGTTCACTAAATATGGTATTTTATTTGGAACTTACGCTTTATCATGCAGACTAGCTTCGCTTTAAAAACACTCTGGTTATGCCTATCTGAGAAGACACGTTTCATCTTGATTAAAATTTAACTCAATTATTCAAATAAAAACTCGCTCGCTACCTGTTTCTATAGTTACTTAGCATTTATGCGCCTTGAATTTAGATAAACATAGCCACCAACCAATTGCTCGCTTCATTAGTAACAAGGCAAATTAAACGAAACGTTTTAGGACATTATTGGTAGCTAATGCAATGCTTTGCAACGGACACAAAATTAAAGCGTCATTAATCCGCAGGCATAAATAATTTTCAATATGCTCAGCTCTCGAATAAATTGATAGTGCTACTTTTGCTTGAGTATCCATGACGAATGTCTTGTCTAGGCTAATTAGCGTAGTTTAATAAATGAATGCTAATTACAATCATATATTATGCATTCTATTCGTGCATTTGAATTAAGCTACACTTGGTCTGCACCCCAAATATAATTATATTATTATTTTTATTTATCTGAATTACATTTGATGGCGAAATGCACTACTAAACGATAACCTAAGCAACTAAAGATTCAGTTTAGCGGTAATGGAAGGGCAAGTGTGAGTTAACCTAGATCGGAAAATGATGGACTAAATGGGTGTGTGCTAGGGGTCAGCAGCTAGACGACGTGTTATGTTTGTCTCATGCTAAAATTTAAGACACTGATAGATCCTCAATTGCTAATTATTTTTCAATTTAATGACATTTAAAAATGTCAGAAGAAAAAGACCTGTTAACCTTAGTCCCCAAATGACGTCATGTTTTAAAAATAAATTAACCATCTCATATGGAAGAGAAGTGCATTAAAATTGCGACATGCATTATGATACGCATTTCGTATACTGCATTTTCTTCATTGTAGGAAATGTTAATGTTTAATCATTCATAAAGTCGAAAGTCAAATGTCTTAAAAAGACGTTATTTAAGTTAATATTTTTTTGGAATTTTATGCTGATATAGATTAAAATTTAATGTAATGTGCAATAGAAATAGGACTGCACATGCATAATGTAATTATTATTTTTATACTACTCGATATACATGTATAACTTCTAGTGTATTCAAGATATTGGGAGGAAAATTTTTTCGAGATCAAGTATGGTGGTAGTATCTAAAAAGTATGGGTGGAAAACACACATTTTTCCTATATGCATCGTTTTATTTCATGGGTAATTTTAAAAGTTTGACCGATGCATAAACAGAGCATTAAGGAGCTCTTAATTAGTAAAATTCGAAAATGCAACAATGCAGGAGCGCCTAAGGGTCCGTTAAATGTCACAGCCCAAAGCACGATACGAACTTATCTCGCTCTGGATATTCATTTGCCCAATACTCGATGAAAATGTACCGACTCCGAGATTTTCACTTATCATCTATCGATTTCGCTTCTTTGATCCGGAGAGGGAAAAAAAAGAAAAAAAATGCAAGGCTTTATAAGCCTCTCCAGCAGCCTCATTTCATATTTCCTATATCGTAAAATGATTATACGTTATTAGGCGTTGGGTGGGGTGGTGGGCAGGAGCAAAGAACACTCGTTGTCAGGCTCAGTATTGGCTTCAATATTACACGAGAGCAAAAAGGGAACTCATAAACCGATGGATTTCTTGTAAATTCTTTTCGCCATGACACACATGCTTGTCGCTTATCAAATGCCACACAATGACCATACGTGAGGATTTTTCTACAGGTTGTCCTTAGACTTATAAAACGAACTCCGTCTAGTAATCCTACAAAATCACCTTAGAAGCAATTTGAAGGATATATTCGCTACGCATGTTTTAAATCTTCGATTAAAGATGACCATAACGCTACTACATGTACATGCAAGACAAAACTGTTTTCATGGCCAAAAATACACCTTGATAACAAAAATATATGCAGGGAAATACTGCGTTTAATACAAAAATAATAACGCAATAAAAAATGTTACGTGAAAAATTCCAACTTGTGAAATTATTACAAAGAATACATTTTTAGAATGCACGTTTATCATTAAAAAAATGCGCAATTTAATAAATACTTGTTATAATTCCTATGATAATATTTATTATAATTATAAAAGGTGCCGCTTATTTATAATAAATTCAATAAACTTGAAAAATCAGTAATGCGACCTCCGAAAACAAGTTTTTTCCTCTCAATAAAACCTCCAAAGGCAATTTTTCTTCTTTTGTTCGTAGTAGTTTATGCAAATAAATGTTAATACTGTATAGTTTTATTCAAAGTGGAGTTGGATTATATTTTCGAATGTGTTTTTCTAACAACCTTCTCAAGAGGATTCTGAGAAATCTGAATTTCATGTGCATGTTTGACATTCATGTTTACAAAATCTATAGCAATCGAAAGCTAAGTTTACATATCTGATATTGACAATTAATTTAGGTGCATTGAATGCCGATTAATTTTGCATGCATTCTGATTACATATGGTGAAATTAACCGGAAACTAGTATCCTACTGTCATGAAATCTAATATATCCTTTTTTGTGATTTAGATCAATATGATGGTTCAAACAATGCTCAAGGTTTTATTTAGGAATGCTTTTTTGTTCCAAGTAAACTACACTTGCTCTCTTTGTAATGGATTAATAAGCATAAATTTCTTGTTCATAGCCCCGTGACACTGCTTCCGCCAAACGCTCACAATATACGCCATTGTGCAATTTTGATTTCGTATCTTGTTGTTAGCACTGTAGGATACCGATTAATGAAATAGAAAATATCGTTTTATTGACTCTTTTTTCACGAATCACTGCGCGACCAACCATTAATTTAATTAATCTTTCAAAGACTTAAAGGCGTCTTTAAGGGTGGTAGGCGGTGCTTGAGAGGACAATTTCAAACATATACAGCACTTTTTACTTAAAGCGATTTTGCGTTAGTGGTCATAATTATAACAAAATGGTGATTGTTTAATGAGAGGAAATAAATCTAACATATTATAGTCTCACTACGATCAACCTAGAGTGATGCTGAGCATGATGAAAGTTTGATTTTATGCTAATTTAGAGATGAAAGCATTTATTCTGTGGTTGGCAATAATTATTTTGTCGTGAAAATGTAAAGGCGCCTTAAGGTTTGCCTCATCTCGCAAATCAACGTACTGTACTTGAAAAACACGAACTATGCTGCATTTAAGCTAATGTCAACTATCGTATTTTTTTTTAGAAAAACACTTCTTTGTTAAACGTTGGCGATTTTGCTAGAACTGCTTACTTTTTATTTTTCTTAAGATTTTTTTTCGGTGTTTGCTTTGAAAGATGAATTCGTGTTTCGCCATTTCGGTCTAGATTTTTATATTTCAAGAAATTTGTAAAGCATCGCCTCACTTTCCCGTACACCATTATCAAATCCGATTGTTATGACATCTTTGTGTCATCTTCCTATTGTTGAAATTGTATTTCATCCCCATTCTGTTGGCCTTCCGCTTATTTCCAAAAGGTTTTCTTTTCTGAACACTGAAATATGTTGGAGAGGAGCCATTTTAGCTCATAAGACACGAAGGGGGTTTTGGAAAAGCTGTTTAGCCCATTACACTCAATGGTCAAAAGCGTGTTTTTTGGGGTGACCCCTCGCTGGGACAGGCGTAACATAACTAAGGATTTGTTATGAATCAGATAGGAAACACTTAGAAGTAAAGACTGATTGAAGTGGAAGTTTAAGTGGAACAAAAGACACCCATCATCGCTTCTTCTTCTATTTCGTTTTTTTTTTCTTTCTTCGTTGTAGGCCTCTGTGCCAAATCTTTTCACAATGCAATATTGCACTATCGTATTTCCAAGGTGCAAACCGCAAGCTTTCTTAATGACGCTATAAACAGTGGACGCCTTCATTGTCTATTGCATT
Organism: Rossiulus vilnensis; assembly: GCA_034700785.1. Taxonomy (NCBI): domain Eukaryota; kingdom Metazoa; phylum Arthropoda; class Diplopoda; order Julida; family Julidae; genus Rossiulus; species Rossiulus vilnensis. The sequence goes on along the minus strand of JAQIXS010000966.1, from coordinate 20,134 downwards.
TGTAGCGATTTCAAGAGCAGCTGATTTTGAAAATACACGTGACACACGCAGACAGGAACTGACTACAATTGCAAACTAATTGCCTTTAATTGTTGCACCGCAATACATGACAGCTCTAGAAAATGCTAGATATTGTTCAGACTTCAGCTTAATTAACCCAACGAATGTTCAAAAGAGGAAAAAAATCGAATTTTTTTGCATTCAAGTTGGGACTGACCTTAAGTTTAGCTTTAATACATGCCCATAGTTGCAACACTGATTGATTATGTCGAATAAAGATAGAGAATACTGTGGGTCAGATTTTAATAGCCCATGCTAAAACCTGAAACTCATCATAAACTGAAAAATTATTTAAAATATTCTACAAATATTGATGAAATGATGGTACTTAAGAGAATCCTTTCCACATGTTAAACTACTTCGTACATGCACACTGAGAGCTTTTAAATAAATGCTTGCTATAAGAGAAATGTGACCAGCGTTTAGGAGATAAGGAATTACACTGTATTTCTGAAGTTTCAATCTTGCTGTGAAAGTTCCTGAACAGTTAGACCTGTCCGTTCAACACACAAAGAACCGTGTTGATTTCGTCTAATGTAGATTTTCGTTTCTTTCCAGAAAATCCCCATGAAAGATTTCGGCGCGGAAATCCGTGCATCCATGGACGTTTCCCGCTTCTTGACCAAAGCAATTTTATTATTGGACGTCAATGAAACAGGAATTGATCGCATCGTAGACGCCATGTTGAAAAAAGTGCTGGATTCTAAAGAGCCGCAATGCACGATCGCCGAAGTTAAAGCCACACTTTTCACTCATAATGCCGGTAAGTAAAAGCTTATTTCTAAAAAAAATTGAAAAATAAATTAATTTTGGTAACATTTAGAATGACAATATGCATGTTCAACTTCAATTTGTAGAAAATTAAGTTCATTCTCTTGGGGGAGCTTTGAAGCTAAGATGTAAGATGAGCATTCAATATTGAAATATTTTGCATATTTAAAGGAAATATCGAGCGATTTTAAATCAATTAATACGTTTTATGGATCTCTTGTCACGCATATCTGTATATCTCACTCAAGAACCTTGGCAGAAATTGGGGCTTGATTACACGAATAGCAAGACATATTCCGCCATGTCTAACACGTCCCTTTTAAGATTTTGTAAACCTTTGAAACCCTTCCCATAGTCTGTCATTTAAAGTTTGACACAAACAAGGCGGGTAGAAAAAAACAACTCAGCTATTTCGTACTAAAGATCTGTAACAAGCTCCCGTGAATTGCGTGTAAGACTGCTCGAAGATTCCTCAAAAAACTCATTCGTTCTTCTGAAATTTATGATTTATACATTACAGTCAAAGCTCGATATAACTAAGTAATGCGTGAGCTCTCATTCTACTTCGTTATACCCAACATTCTTTGAATTGAGTGCAAGGACAAACATGTAATGACATCACCTTGAAACCTTCGCGTTTATACGACTGCTCCTTAAATTGCAAATTCCCTTTCATGAAATTTTATTCGATTTTCGAAAGCTCTTTGTTTGACAAAAATCGAAATAATGGTAAAGTTTGGTTGGAATAGCCAATGTTTTAGCCGCAGCATCTTCATTGGTATTTAAAAAACAGCGATGTCTGTTTCTTCATCATCTTTTTTCTTACAATTCGTAACATCGAGTTTTGACGTCAATCGATAGAATGTATTGCATTGAACTTATCAAGAACAGCGATGTCTGTTTCTTCATCTCTTTCCCCCCTTTTTTACAATTCGTTATATGCGGACTTCGTTGTATCGAGTTATGTCTTCCCTTGTAAGCACCTGTTTTATTCAGCTTATCAAGTGTCGCAAAGTCTGTTTCTTTGTATTACGTTTTAACTGCATTTTTCAGCAACTGTTGTCTTTATCGAGCCTTGTCTCCATGGACAGGCATCTGTTGCATTGCGCTAACTATTCGTAGCGATGTCAGTTGTTTTCACCATCTTTCCGGAATTTTTCCCAAGTCGTATGCCTATGCAGGCAGGTATTTGCTGCATTCCCGCCTTGATCAGGCTCATCCTCATCGGTTGTACACCGAGGATTTGCCCGGCTTTATTTATTAATGTTTTCACGCAATTTTCTAGATTAATGGACTAAGGCGCTTGATGCACTACAAGCGCGTTTTTTATGGTTTCTCCGAGCGCGGCTTATTCACGAAAATACAAAAAGTCTTAAGAGGCTGGATGACTTAACAAGTATCGACAGAGAGAGGCTTATTTGTTCTCGCAACATCGCCGAGCGCATCTCGCCGACTGGTAACTAACCAAGAAGAAAAATAACATTTATCGATCGGCGATTGTATTTGAAAGTCAGACTCTGACTGCGCTGGAGTGCTGCATGAATAATGAGAAAAGAAGAGATCGTCGAGAAAGACCTTGCTGTGAGGAAACAAATTCAAGGATGGTTGGGGATGTGAAAGAGAAAGGAGGATGGGGGGGGGGGGGAGAACAAGGTTGTCTATCGACTCTCTTTTTCCTATTATTACGCCATGTTGTTTCTCGATAAACGGTATCCTTCGGAGGTAGAATCTATGCTGAGTCTTCTTCGTCGTTACCCCCCCCCCGTCCTTGCCCCCCACCTTCAATAATGCTAGATGCCATGGGGAGAAAAGTGAGAAGTGATGAGGCCCTGAGGGCCACGGGAGTGGCACCATTGGTCGCGCAAATCGACGGAATTCTTCGGAGTGAGTTCCGGAATGGTGTTTACCAGTGCGAGAATCTAGGGTTGGGAGTCGTGGGTGTGAAGTATAGAGCGAATTTTTTGGCATAAGAAACTGCGTGCAGAAATACACTAAACTAGTGGAAATAGCTGGGAATAATACGTACATAAATTCAAGAGTAAAATTATTTTGTGAGAAATTTTAAAAAATACACAAGGTGAAAAGAGTTGTAGCAGCACACAAACGTTGCTCTTCCACAATTTAGAAACAATGCGCATGTAGGCATAAATATTTAAAGTAATTTATTGGTCTTATCCAGCTTAAAACATACAATTGAATGTATTGTAATATGTATATTGTTAAAAAGATGATTAAGAGGCAGAACACTAAAAATGCAGTATGCACGATTTAACAATACTAAAATGCCCTATGTACTCAAAATGAATTGAAAGCAAGATATGTTGGTCTTCCTTTGCAGAACAATGACTTTAATAAGCTTTGAAACCTTTAAAAATACAAATGTTGTTTCCTGGATTTCATTGGAAAAAGCAAAACTAATTTTGCCAGCATTCAAAGTAAATTATAAGGTTAATTTTTATTTATTGATAAAAATGTTCTTGTAAAATTTCAAATCGTAGCACGTTGATTTTTTTCTGCTTGTATCTTAGTTATTCTTCGTTAAATCATTATTATTCGCTGCTTTTACCAAATGTTTATAGCTCCACTATAGCATACGAATCAATTGCACATACTGTATACGTGTAAATGTATATTCAAATGCTAAAATGCACTCCAGTAAACTCCTGAAATTCAAGAGGGAAATTTATCGCTTTATTATTCGACCCACTGGCATTTTCAATTTTATTGACTTTCTACTGAGCGATTTTTTACTGGTTTGAAAATAGAAAATAGATTGTTTCTATTTGTGAGCCGGTATCTCTCAAAACCACCATACGGCTTCGTTTATATATATTTTAAACCCTAAGACTCTATAATTCGTAGATGTCAGATAGTGCCTTAGAGACAGTGCAAACAAAAAGACAAAAAAACAATTTAGTAATGTCTGAATATTTCGTTAATGATCCGTAATGTACCTTGTACAATTGCCCATAATTCTACTGAGTAATAAAACTAAAGCTTAATTTTTATGTTATTTTATACGATAACTGCTAAGTCTAATTTGCTTAATTTGCGGTTGATATTTTAGCATAAAATCAAATAGCATTCCAGCCAATTTTAGATTGCTGTGTAATGTGTTTCACGAGCTGATGTTTAAGTTTTCGCGAATTATTAAACTGATTCTGTTCCGCGATTTTGCATCTAATGTGCATTACGACATAATATACGATTTCAAAATGCAGTAAACGCGAAATATTCTGCTAATCCCGTGGAGAAAAATTTAAATAACGAGCGTTTAAACTAATAAAATTGCAGATGTTAAATGGTTTTGGAAATTTCGTTAAAAATGCATTCTGACTAAAATCGAAATAAATTTTCAAGATTATTTGTTGTTTATTGATACATGTAGATGTTTTAATACTTAAAAAAAATATCTTCGTCATGATCGGTATCAAAATTCAGCAATATGATATGAGAAATACAAGAGATAAACAAATTCACTTAAATTCCCTGGATCCGTATGACAGACAGTGAGCAAGGTTTGAAATGTTCTAGCTGTTCTGTACATGAACAAATCGACATGCTTACATTAATTACAACTACTAATTAACGGTTACAACCTTTGTCGCTGAATTGCCGGTCCTTAAAACTAACGTCTTCCTCTTAAGTAAGTGCGAATTAGGGATGACTTAATTGCCATTCTGATCCACGTTTGAAACATTTCTTATACAGCTGCCATGATTAAGTGCTGACAATACACTTACATGTACATGTGTGTATCAGCAATTTCGGTACACACATCGTCATCGGGTCAAATTTTGGGTAATGAGTTGTCATTAGAACTCATTCTATTTGGATGCCTAGGAGTGATATTGATATCATTCTTAGTTAACAATATGTCATAAGATATATACTTTTACTAAATCTGCGTTTTAAGAAATAAATCTATTTAATACTTATTATAGTGTAGTACAGTACGAATTTGAATGCAGTGCCAAATCCGTGCCTTTAATCATTTATTGCCTAATAAACATACTGTAAAATCCCGATCAAATGCCCTATTTTCGTCATCATTTTCTGGGAAGCATGAATGATGGTCTTCCGAGAAATGCACTTCTACTCGAATTTTACGAAAAAGGATTTTGTTCCTGTTTCGTTTGAACTTAATCCAAAAGCGAATGTTTAGAAAATAAATATGAACTAATGCTTGAATATATTATGAGAGACTGGTAATGCGATGAGTTAATCTATTTAGATATATACACATTTATTTCATGAGAAAATAAGAATTATAGAAATAAGAAAGTAAGATGATAACATCCTAATTGTACTGTAACCATCTTCAGTTCTAAATATTCTTCCGTGATGCGATTATAGAATTGCCTTCATTTTCGTTCCTTCAATTATTTTTGTCTGTGCCATTGCGCAGAATACTACGATAAACCAATTTTATATAAATCCTAATATCAGAAGCACTCACCACTAAATGGCCGTCCATTACGGTTGGAGGAGGTTAAGAAATATCAGACGATTCTGGACTAGACATGAGTAGAGGTCAGTAAATTTAAACGACTTAAATGTCAATAACAATTACCCAAGATATGGAATACCCAACTAAACATTAAAGTGAACAAGGTAAAGGTTACTGGTTATTGTATTTTCTTAGTAATTTTATTAAATATAACGAAGTGTAAATAATAGCGTACCCATATTACGTTATTACTTATAATGTTTGTATCACGAGTTCATAATTTGTTAATTTATACTTTAATGGCAAAAGTTATCAGCAATCAATTAACATTTTTCACAATAATTTCCAGTAAAAATGCGTTAGCCTATATATAAATCTAAATAAATGTCATTAAAATTTAAGTGAGATGTCGTGTTTCGTGGAAATATGACTATATTTTGATTGAAATTGGACGTCATTGAATAAAAATAGCGAGTATCCTGTTACATAATGACGTCATTTTGGCTCAGATTAACTACAAATCTTGACCTTTTGTGTTGCTACTGTTAGAACCCAATAGGTGATCGCTTGCCTCTGACGTCGTTAACTTCCCCCGGATAAAGCCTGGCTTCCGGATTAAGCTCTGTGCTATTGATGAACGTAATTCCGGCTATTAAAACTGAAGAAGGCGAAATTATCGAACGGAAATATGCTATTTTTTGTGTTGGATCTTTCACACGAGCGAATGCGTCGCCCATTAAGACGTGGATCGGTTAGCTTGATTGGCAGATCAATTCGACCAGCGCTGGAAACGATTTCATTAATCGGTCGCCTGGAGTCATTAACATATGCGTGCAGACTTATTTTATTGATTAATACCATTCATTTGTTTGCCATCCTTTGAATAGTGGTCCAATCATAAAACAAACTCATTTCACAATTCATATTCCCGGACTTATGAAGAAATTTGAAATAAAGAAGAGAAATCTCTTAATGAAGCAGATCATATTTATGCAAGGGAATATTCTGGAGAAAAATGATAGTCATGATGAGCGACTAGTATTAAAAAGGTATCTTTATTAGTTTCTGGTTTTATGTCGAAATTGTAAACACGGAATGTTAAGTTATCCTTGGAAGTGATGTTCATAGATGTCAGTCCTGTTTAGTGTTGTAAACGACAGGTTTAAAGAGAGGGGCAATACGAAAAAATTCTTTCTAGGTCGGTGTGAGGTTAAGGGTCCTTATGAACAAGTTGTACGTTCCGAATTCGCTGACCCTTTCCCCTTTAGTCCAAGATCACCCGATTGTAATCTCCCTCCAACCTCGGATGTCTTTTATGTACGGTCCTAATATACATGTATGGCCATATTTCAAACTGTTGTTTTAGTTGCTATACAGTAACTGCATCTAATATTTTGCAAGTGTGAGACATAGCGATTCTGAACGCTTAATGCACGTTCGTAATATCCTCTTTACATGCGTTATTAAATTACATATTATTCAATTAGCGTAAGTCCTGTCTCTGCGTGTGAATTTCGAGCCGCTATTCTAATCATCCGATTTTAATTAGCTGTTTTTTTTTAATGCGAAACGTTGAGCGTGAATTATGCAATGCCAGAAGTGGGTCAATCCCCCCTCCCTGCATCATCAACACCCCCCCTTTCATCCTTCCCATTCCTGCTTTAATTAAGACTGGCAAGTCGTAGGTAACTTCAATATTGATCGAAACTTAAGTCAAGATCAATACGCGATGCGCTTAAGGAATTAAGCGATGCAAATATAAATTATGCGCTAAATGCTTTCAGAGCCGAATTGATCGAGCCGTTATTTGGGGAAACGAAATTCCTTTGAAGGAAGATTAATTCTGACCCCACTTTTGTTTGCCTGTTTCTTTTTTCTCTCTTAGCACATCTATTAGCCAAGACGCTTCAGGGAACTTGCATTAAGGAAGGTGGAGGCGGATTTGAATACGACCAGTCATGGATTATAGCGCTGTAATTAATCTTTGCCCTTATCCTGTTTCTGTGTTTTGATATTGATCGAGAAATTATGAGCCTCGATGTCCTTGCATGTTTGACAAATAAAAAATGACAAGCTTGCATTGCTAACCACTGTATTGCACTTTTGTCATGGATTGCTTGACATGTTCCCCGGTGTTTAAAAAATACACTTTTGATGACAATATCAGTTGACGAGCTGAGGTTCAATTCCTCACTGTTCTAGACTCAGTTTAGTTCCCATTAATCACTTGAAAGTGAGGGACTTTCAGGGCTGGCTTGTTTTGACTGATGCACTTAACAAACATGAAGTTTAACTAATTGTTTAGAAGGCCAATGTGTTATATTATTTAAACAGTAAATTAGTTAAGTAAGTTATCCGAGCAGTTCGTCCTTGATGCATAATTAAAAATACACATTATTGCCTCAAATACTATAATTGATAATTTTTCCTCATATAGAATTGTCTGTCCACTAAGGTTTGAGTTATGTTGTTGTGATTTGAAAATGCCCTGTTTATTTATAAAAAAAATATTAACTTTAAAAAACGTTATGCAATCTCCAAAAATGGGTCATTTCTTTTTAATGAAACCTTCGAAAATGTGCATTGGAGGTTGCGTAACATTTTTTATATTAAGTTTATTCAATTTTTTGGTATATAATTAAACGGAATATGCACTACTTCCATCTAAATAATTTCATATATTTCTACTATTCCTATTAACACTGCAATTATTGTACATCCTAAATATTTCTTTAGATTAATGACTCCGGTGTGCTAATGCAATCCTTTCATTGTTTATTTAGTTGCAATTTGCCATCGTTGATTCAACGTCATGTGGCCGTCGCCAGGCTAAGAATTCCGGCAAACATGGGACACACCTGCCATGAAGTACGATTTTTCGTCCTCGTTCTATGTCCTAGCAAAGAAGTAAGTTGACTCTCTATAGTAACTAAGATTTAACCTGCAATCGAAAGATATTCACTGGCATAACATTGTGTAGTGTTTAAATATTTTTTACAAAATAAATATCTCCTAGCTACAAATTTAAAAAATAGATTAGGATAGTTCCCAGTTTATTGTAAAAAATGTTAATAAGGTGAATCACGAAACCGGCATGTTTTGAAAAAGATGAATGTGAAGTATATTGGGGTTTCTTGCATCTTCAGACATTTTAATAATGACAGAAACTCCGTAGGAATGAATGTAAGAGCGTGGTGAAAATAATTTATATGCAGTGTATTTTAATTAATTAAAATTACAAAGTGTATTCATTAAATTTAGATCAGCAAATTATTAACGATAGGAATATTTCTACTAGTTTAGGACAACAAACTAAAATTTCAGAAATCATAATAATGATATAAACGTCATAGATCGTTGGCTAAATGTTATAATAATCAAATAATTAATACGAATATGATTATAAAATAATGAGGAAAAATTAGTACGCTTTCTGTGAAAAAAATCCGTCACTAATTAGTATTACGTTGTCCGCAGTATTCAAGTCACTGTGTTATTTATATATTTTTCCTGGTTACTTTTGTTTGGAAAATTTCAATAATAAAGTGACCACCTCCATCTTGGGTTGTTTTAGTATTCGTTGAGACGTTCACATTTCATGGAAGTATGTCGTTCTGTTTGGAATGGATTGTGTTGTTTTAAAGGGAATTCACCGCAGTGTGAGTCCTATGTTTTAGCATGCCACGTAATGGAGCTGCCATCTGAGATTTCAGCTAAATTGATGCAGTATACACTGTACTTGGTCGTCTATGCAAGTCGATATTGTTGACGAACAAAAGCATTGTTCGTCTTTTCTGGTGGCGAATCGGAAGCCAATGTAAATGCGGGCAAATCGATGTCTAATCTCGTCCGCCTAATCTGTTTTCCCTATTGTTTGTTTGTTTAGAAAGGAACTAAAAATGCCCTGGAAACGGGTCGAACATTCGCAACCCTTTTCGCCGACATGAATTTTCGTCAACATTTGTTAGAGGCGAGCACGGAGGAGGATTTTAAAAACGTGTTGTTGAAACACGCTCAGGAATTGGCCGAGGAACAAAGCAACCCGGAAAAGAGACTCTTAGAAAACCACGTTAGCTTGCGGTATCAAGAGGTGACATTTTTGAAGGAAAACGTGAAAATCCCTTCCTAAATTTCGGAATCTTTTGGAAATTCAACTTGGAAATATCACTTTCGTTTCAGGATAAAGTGTGTCGTTTTGCGTTGGGTATACGGCAGGATTTAGTCAGGCGGCTAAGACATTATTTAAACGACTTTAAAGACGGTAATGATATTACTTTTAGTAATTGACTATTATCCACGGTAGTCTGGAACGAAACGTACTTGCAATTAAGCGCACGGCAAGTTGGTAATTCTCTAGCATTCGTTTTTAAAGAAGAACATAAACATCAATACATCTAGTTTTGGAAAATCACGAATTCGACGAAAATTGAGCGTTGTTTCAAGTAATTTTTTAAAACAAACGTTATTCATATTTTTAAAAATAGAAAGTTCACAAAATCTTCGAATAATAGCAACGGAAATGTGTTATGCTAGAAACGCTTTGGAAAAAATATTGATGAAATAGTTATTCAGTTTACTGATGATGTCTTTTAAATAATTTCAGGTGTTGTTGGAAGACGGACAATTCACAAACTGATATCAACTACTTTATTCCTATATTTTGCCTGTTTATTGCCATCTATAGCATTCGGAGTTTTGAACGATAATAACACTAATGGAAAAATAGGTTAATTGAAGTTATTAATATTTAAGTTTTGTTCTAATTTGCTTTATTAGTTATCTCTAGGGCTTAGTGGGTTTAGCTTTAACTGTTATAGTTAATGCATGATTGTCTGTCAACTTGCACTAAATATTTTATGCCATTTATTTCAGATGTGCAAAAAGTTATTTTGGGTCAAACAATCGGAGGATTATTTTTCGGATTTTTCGGGGGACAGCCGCTTATGATATTACTAACAACCGCTCCTTTAGCTCTCTATACAAAAAGTAAGTTTAAATGTACTCTTTATATCAATACTAACAATTTCCGTCCGTTCAAAGCAATTGCTCTTTAATGATTAACCTACGAGGAACTCAAATTTTTTGACTATAAATCATTTTTACGGCCAAAGCATTTCACGATAATCAAATACTTATCGCTATTTGAACAACAGCTTTCATTTCACGGTAACAATTCTCTATTTCAGCAATATATGGAATTTGCGAAGATTTTCAATTGGATTTTCTGGCCACCTACAGCTGCGTTGGCTTGTGGAATTCGTTTTTCTTAATTTGCTATTCATTGTCTGGCGCAAGTCGAATAATGAAATGGTCAACTCGATCCACCGAAGAAATCTTCGCCATGTTCATTTCAATAGCTTTTTGTGTAGATGCCTTTAGAGATGTGCATTTTTGTGAGTCTTTTTTTGGAACTAGGGGCCGTCCACAAAGGACGTTTGAAGGAGCCATAAAACGATGTTTTGAAGGGCCTCCTTTCGTCCTTTATGGATGATCTTTTTCAATATTTTACGCGATAGAAACGTATTTGAATTTTGACTTTTAACGTTTTCAAGATTTCAAGAAATACTACTACTTTTGCACCGATTCGTCAGTGCTGCCTACGGTTTCCTCCAATAACAGCAATTTAACAGATGACAACGTAGAGGTCAACGCACCTCTGCATGAGTGCAGGAGGGACAGCTGCTTCCTCTTTCTTTTGCTCATGTTCGGCACCGTCTGGCTGGGCGTATCCTTGTACAATTTCAACAAAACGTAAGACTTGTAACTCATTTTACCAGTACTTGAAATATGACGATATAAGTGCGGGGTTCACTGATGGCTAACTGAATTTACATCGATTGCTTCAAAATTATTATTATTCTACCATGAAAGGTTTTTGCTCAGTTACTTCGAAATAGAAGGATTTAGTATTAGGCTTTACCATCCTCTGAAAAATTACAAGAGGTGATATCTTTCAATATGATATGGATGCATAGGAAAACGAAAGCACGGTTTATTCTTAAAATGCAGTATTTACCAACCATGTTTCAATTTCTTATTTTGCTTATTGTAAATGTATCCATCGCATATTTGTTTTGACTAGGACATACGTTTACTTTAGCATACCCTTAAGCGGTGTGATCACATATTCTGATAGCTATCTTAACAAATATTTTATATCTTGGATTGTTATGCTAATGCAATATACAAAAGGTAAACACGACAAGGATTGCTCAAGAATTTATTTTCTTAAGGAAACGCGACAATTGTTTGTTGTTTAAACATGGCCTTTAAATTACGATTTGCAGATGCTGTGGTAATTAATTTCTTGTTAAAAAAGCATTCTATGCACACCCAGGGCTTCTCAGCAGCACATAAGTGCTATCAGTGATTGCCAACATTTAGGGCGCAGTTTATTTACTCAACACTTTTTAATAAATATTAAAAGCGAAAATTTATTTCGTCCCTTATTAGCTATTAACATTATGAGACACATACTAAATATTTGTTTACTGAATTAATTATATTTAATTAGACCGTATCTTCAAGCCAAGAAGCGGGAAGCGCTGGCTGATTATTCGCTGCCAGTGGCTGTCTTATTACTCAGTTTTATTGGGTCATACGTCTTCAGAGACGTTAAACGTAAGTTATTTTATAAATTCCTGCCTTAATATTACGTTATGTTTTTGGAAAGTTTTGAGTTCAACATATTATTTCTTAATTCCCAGTGGATAAATTTCATTGGTACGGTGGGCCTATGTTCATCATAGCTCCTTTGGACAAACTTACCATCGCCTCTGTATTTGCGTCGATGGGCATGGGATTTCTTCTGTCGCTTTTATTTTTTATGGACCAGAACATAACTAGCGCTATTGTGAATAACCCGTGTAATAAGTGAGTCCAGATCAATTCAATTTTACCTTAATTTTTTTCTGAGCAAAAAGATAACACGCTGTGGATAGGATGTCACAAGCAGTCTTTGCATTTTTTTCTTCTTATTTTTTAGATTGAAAAAAGGCCCTGCTTATCATTTGGATCTGTTCGTTGTGGGCGTCCTAAACGCTGTCCTGTCTTTGTTTTGTCTGCCCTGGATGCACGCTACCCTGCCCCACTCCCCTCTTCATGTGAGGGGGTTAGCAGACGTCGAAGAACGAGTGGATCAAGGAATGGTCTACGAAATGTATGCGTAAACATACAACGGTTTTATCAGTATTTAAACATTTCAACTTCGCCAAGAGTTCGATGTTGAAATTTGTATTTCCCGTTGTCATTTTTGTCCAGAATTGTCCGCGTCCGGGAGACTCGGCTGACCAGCATCCTTTCCCACGCCATGATTGGCTTGTCCTTATTCCTCTTGCCCTACCCTTTGGCCTACATCCCCACTGCTGTCCTGGACGGCCTTTTCCTTTATATGGCCGTCACTGGGCTTTATGGCAGCCAACTGCTGGACAGAATACTGTTGCTATTCATGGAACAGGTGAGGACAATTATGAATGAACCTTACTGTTAATAAATTTAATTGAATTGGATATTACAAAGGATGGATGAGTTTGACTACAGTATAGCAAAAACATGAAAATGCAAAAAATATTTTTTTAAAAATTATCTGTAGATTTTATAAGTTCATGTAAAATAATCAATTTTGTTATTACACGTCTGAATCTTATTTTCTCAAATTTTAATTTCAAATTACTGACTTTCAGGACAAGTAGTTTGACGGTCATTTGACTTTAGCAAACCTTTTGCAATACCTGAATTTTCTGTACTCTCCTTCAACCTTTGTGGACGACCCCTAAGTTAATTGCTTTGTTGTCATCTATTTTAATTTTCATCATATGCAGTTTTATTATTCAATTACTTACATAACGATGCGTTTATTATTGTTTTATTACTCCGTTTAGGCTGCTTATCCCCCAACTCATTATATTCGAAGGGTTCCCCAGAGGAAAATCCATGTATTTACTGCCTGTCAAGTCATTCAATTGGCCACCATGTGTGTTGTTGGATTTTCAACGTTTTTGTACATTAAAACTGTATTCCCTTTCATCATTTTATTGCTGCTACCAATAAGGTAACTACATCTATTCGAAAATGCTCGAAATTTGTGGGGGATTCAAATCGATTAATGTTGGTTAGGGAAAATCCATTTACATCTTAATTTTATTCTGCTATTTTGAATATACATGTACAAGTGTTATTTTTCCGCGAATAATTTTTATTTTCTATTTTTATTTAGACATAAAGTAATTCCTTTTCTAATTGAAGAAAAGTTCCTCGAAGCTCTGGATGGCGAGCACCAATAAGAAGCATGAAGTAATTATACTAAAAAGTGGGACAGAATTCCGCAATGTGATATCAACCCAGAAATAAAAAAGGTATCGTTTTTTATTTGATTTTAATGCTTTGCATTATTGTAGCGACACGTGCAGAATTAATAGGAATTTGAAGGCTGTGTGAAGAACATCACGAATGAAATTTAACTTTGTAAAAGAATATATATTATGTATAGTGTATATAAATTGCGCCATGTGAAATTAGGACTATTTTTAAAATTTTAAAAATTTAAGTAAGAATCGTTTTAACGGTTATTATGGCAAATGGGGGAGGGGATCAGTCTGCGACTGATGTCTAGAGCTTATTGAAGTTATTGTTATTATAGTTTTATAAGAAAACAACGCTTTGAATTCAGTTGTGATGGAAAGTCTGCTTGTGGTGATTGGTTTTCAGAAAACGAATTCATCATTTTCAGTTATCCACCTGCTACGAGTTATTTATTTATTTACCAAAAAGGTAATGCATAGTTTATTTATATACGAATTGCATTGAACGGGTAGAAAGTTAAAATCTCCTTAAAGATTACTGATAAATTGTAGGATTCAGTTTTAAGAGATGGGTTTTGTGTGCCTATGTGATGATCGTGAGTTAGGGAAACGCTACTTTAATTCTATTCAAAATCATAACAAAATAATGATGTTGGATCTCGATCTTTAAGCAGCAATAATCACACATTAGAGTAATTCATACCGATTTCTTGTTATTACTGCCATTTATAACGTAGACAATATAATTAATTTGTAAGTAACATCAGTCGTTGATATAATACTTCTGACAAATCAACGCGTTTGCTAGTAATCCAATCATCCATTTTACTCTATCATTCTCATCCGTTTACTTCAACTTATTCAATGTGGTTTTTTTAACACGATTAATTAGGAAGGTCAGTCATGTAGATGCATATACAACATTAGCACTTAATGTATAATGAAATTAATGAATGCATTTGATGCATTTTATACTTGCCACTTAACCATTCTTCAATAAAATGAACAGCCATCATTAAGCGCAGTTTATCATAGGTAGGATCGATATCAGTACACGAGTAGCGTAGTGATAAATACTAATTAAATTTCATTTCATTTCAAATAAAATATAGCACGTATTTATTACAGTATTTTGTTTTGAAAGAGCCAAGATTTGGATTCAATAGGACATACGAAAGGTGTTACATTGTTTTCAGATTTATGCAAGAAGAACGTTGACCGAATAAAATGTTCATGGCCTGGGAAAATATTTCAGTTTGCTTTTTCTTCACATTTTTTAAAATCGTTATTTATAAATTTTCAAATTAGGAGAACACAAGGCTAGTTTTATTATATTTATGCAGGTCTAAAACTATTTTTAAATTACAAATGAAGACTATTTATGACCTATCTATTTCGACATGTAGCTTTATAAGAAAGTAGGATTTGTTGTAATTTCCTAAGGTATTATTTATAAAGAAAGAATAAAAGACATTAAGCTGTTATCAACAACATTATATAGTAAATGGATTAATTTTTTGAATGCATTTTGACGCTCATAAGATCCCGGATGCAATACAACCAAACATTTTATCAGTATTGTCTAATGTAAGTAATGATGTTGCTGGCTAATTTATAATTGTTGCACAGCGTAATACTTGGGAAAAGATGGACATTTTAATAATGACATTTTTTCCAATGCTCGTATGAATCTTGGCTCTTGGTATGTCATTGTTTCCGCGACAAAATTGTAACAGTATGATTTATTATCGTATTCATTGATAGAAATTATAAACATGTTTTATTTGTACTCAAATCAAAACAATGAGCCCTATTTTTTCGTTAAGTGAACAATCACTGCTTATTCTGGTTATAATTATGTATATAGATTGACTATTTAATACTATTCACTAGGCTTATATACATGTATATATATATATTGGTGTTATTAGGTGAGGAAGCAAACGGTATAAACGAGCAACTTGTTCATTGCTGCCACAATTTTTTTTATGACAACAGCTAACTTTTGAAACGAGTAAAAAGTATTTATTGTAAATACTGCATCTACAAGGAATGGCGGGGAGAATTTTTTTCAATTCAATTGTAAATTAAATGTAGATAGGATCTATATTGTTATACGAAATCTTCGAGTTATCACGTGTCCAGTATTACATAATATAGGACCCTATTAAGATATATAGCTATAGTTTGGCAAAAATCATATGAAAATAATTAAAAATAATTAGATTTCAGAATAACGTCGTGACGCGTATAAAGCAATGTATAAAGCCGATTGTTGATAATGTAATTGTTGATTTGTGTAATAAAAGTGAAAATTCTTTAGTTAAAAGTGCGTTCTATTTTTCATTTTCATATTCACAGTGTAAACCTCTAGGATTTAGTTATGTAAAATTCTTATGAATAGTTATGCAGTTGAATATTTGTTCAAGAGATGGCGCTACAGTTAACTTCGTAATTCGTCCGAAATCGACGCATGCGCAAAACACGAGCGCCGCTATCTTAAGATGGCCGCCTCCATCTGCTAAAACGTGATTTGGTATCGTTGTTGCTCTTTGACCAACATTATGGATCAAAAAGATCAAGTCATGTCTAGCTCTTATAACAGCGATGATAATCAAATATATGTAGAGCATAATCCAGTTTCACGAGACTCGTCAGACGAGCTTGAGGAGACTCCGGACGATGAAAGAGTGGAAGCTGCACCTTTGCAAACGCCAATAATCAGGGCTGCCACTTCTGAAGCAATGGGGAGGAGAAGATTTTCGTCTGTGGGAGATCCAGAACAGCAAAATCTCCCTCCGAGAATAACGCCACAAGTTAATTGCCAAGAAAAAATAGTATGTTGGTGTCAGCCTAAACGATACTTGCCATTTGCTGTTATAATAGGTTACCTGGTTTTGACCTACAGATTATTTGTTTGGATATGTCAAGCGACATGGAAGAATTACCGTTCAAACTTGGAGATGGGCAAGTGACACACTTTTAGTCGATTTATATAATCATTGCGGACAGATTATCGGATGTCGCACACATATTTTAACACTTACTAAACTAATAAAAAAAATAGTAATTTTATAAATCGTTTTCTCATGGAGAACCATTGTTTCAGAAGTGATAATTTCTGAAATTAACATGACATTTTGCTCGATGGAATACCTCCATCGAGTTGTGTCAATGTTGAAGTAATGTGAGATTTGTTTCCGCGATGATCAGACGTGAATTTAGTACGTCTATCACCTAGTTTATCTTTAACCAGCACAGGATACACCACAAAATGTTACCTAGATCATGAAGTCTGGTGTGTCCAGTTCAGGGTACTCCCTGGCGAAATTGTTTGATGAAACTACTTGGCTCCTGAAAAAAGTTGATATTGGATAGCAATACATATGAAGCGCTCTCATGGTTCTGACAATACATAAACACGGTATTAAAACCTCTGTTTTATTCTAACCAGTTCAAGGTATTCTCCGTTATATATGGCGAAACGTATCATCGAATTGTTTGTGCATAACAAGAATCGCATTGATAAGAAACATGAGTATGCTCTTGTCGCCCTATATGAAACCGCAACATGGGTGAGTTAAACTTCAAAATTGTTAATGACATCCAAATAAGCTAGATATTTTTGTATGTGTTCTTCATAACTCTTCCTATTAAATATGTGAAATTCTCTGTATGAAAGTATTCTATAATTGCTTATTTCACAGCTGAGGGACTTCACCAATGATCCAAAGGATATTAGTGACGTTTTAGATGACTTAGTTGAAACCAAACACTGTTCTACTCTAGGTATCTGTTTGCAGATTTGGTAAACAATTTAGTCGTTTCTTTTCTAAACCTTTACATTTAATTTTCCATATTTCATTTCCAGATTTAGCTTCGATGTTTAAATCTATGTGAGTACTCCAACCTGATAAATCCGTTTTGCTAGAAATAAATTTCACAATTTCTCAAACATTTACTCTTAATAGTGAATCAAGAATAGACCTTCCTAAGTTAAAAGCTCAAGAGATACCAGTAGTGCCACCTCCTTATGTCATTCGAACAATAATTATTTATGGTCGTTCTTGCTGCATTCCATCTTTTCTGACGGATAAACGGGTAAGTTGTTCATTAAATTGTCATGTTTTGTATAAGTGTTTCTTTATACTGTCACAAGTTACATCTCACATTATTATATGACAATAGGCTTTTAACAACCTGTTCCAGTCCCACTACTTTTTCATAGACATGCTTTATGTACACATACCTCCATGTGAAACCAACAAGTGTGAGGTAAGACAACTCTTATTGGCCTATTAGATACTGTCATTGCAAACAGTTTCATTGTTTTGCAGTGAAAAAGTTCCAAGTTTTATCAGTTTTACATAAAATAACTTTAATATCTTTTATCGCTTTAATAAAGCCACACTATACAATATAGAAATATTATTTTCGTCAGTCACACGATGCACATTGCCAAAATATGCAACAATTTGGCAGTCAGTATTGTGCGTGCATTTCTTATTCACATAGAATTCCAGGGATATTTTTTTCCAGTCAGTCAAGCACATTAAATTAACATACATTGAGTCAATTAGATTTAAGGAAGGAAACACATTTTTAACTAAAAGAATAAATATATAAGCACACTTTAATTTACAAAAATATGCTATTGACAAAAATATTTACCTGTAAACAACGATTGTAAGATTTTTACTAGTTCAGCACATGCTATTTCTAGCTTAGATGTAGTTTTAATACATCAATGGTAAAAGGTGATCATTCGCTTAATTTTTCCATACAATCACACACGTGACTTCAGTTGAATTCAGTTAAACTGCCTAACGTGAGGTTACATGTCCTGTATGAATTTCAATGTGGTACTCTGCAATCATTGAAGTGATCATAGTTTGGTAAAATTCCAATTCTGCTGATAAAACTGCTTGTTAATTGAATATTTGACTTTAACAATCAATTGCAACAATCCGGGAGCAAATGCCAGTTGCAAGGACCTGCAAACTATTTTAATGTATAAAATGGCAAGTGCTGGGTGTTGAATCTTGCCCATGAATTCTGAAGAAAATCGTTTGGCATTAATAGTTTTTTATCTTAAAAAGGGATTCTTAAGATTATCTTAATACCACTGTGCTTTTTAACAACAAATGCACATCAACAAAGTTGTTGTTTCACAACGTGACGTTTTATTTGATCCCTGGTTGCCGGATATGACGCGAATTGTCAGCACGTCTCGCTAAAACCTCCCCTCTTTTTGCCAGTTGAAGTTCTGTTGCTAGTAACTTGAGCCGCTCTGACAAATCACTGGTTTTAATTATTCCTTCCACGGACATGTGTAAAATCCTCCTCCAAGCCCAGGTCCTGCTGGGTTCAGGAATAGCCAGTTGATCGAAGCTCGAACGAAGTCTCTGCAGGTTGTGCATGTTTGATTTTAGTCGTCCAGCTAATGTCATGCTTTCGTGCAAAACGCCTTCGATAACCTAGAGGAACAGAATATTGACAGGAAATATGAATTTATTCATAACATCCTGGATAAAATGTTTCAATAAAAAATATTCAATTAAATTAAAGAACACAGCTTAATTGTTTGTCTTGTCACAAAGATGACACTGTGTCCAGATTTCTACGCAATATTTATTGGACAGTTTACTATTCTATGCCAATGTCAATAACCAAAATTGGTTGACAAAAGTCAACATACTTACGGGTATTGTTTGTAGGTCGATGGGCGGTGCCTTCTGTGCTATAGCTGGCGAGAAGAACTCTTTGGAAATGTCGTCAATCGGCAAGCCAAATGAATGCGCTTCGGTGGTTCCGCTTAGTAAACTGTCCACAAATGAATGGGGACGGTTGTGGGAGGGGAGAGTTACTGGTATTGGAGCAGGCGTAGACAGTAAGGGAAGATGAAAAGCGCTCTTCAGCGATGGGAAAGGGGTGGCTAATACTGGATGGAAGTTTATGGGCCTTGCCGTTGTGCTTGAAAATGCACCATTATTTTGGATATCTTGAAGACGTTGAAAGTGTGAGACAGTTTGTGTTGTCCTGAGTAGTTGTGCATCTCCTTCTGGAGAATGGGTTATTGCATTTGGCATACTTTCAATCGATGCAGGAATTGGTGTGCTGCTGGTGGTGACTGGAAGCACCTTAATTGGGGCTGCCAAAGTAGACACTGTTGTATGTGTCGTGGGCTTTGTAGTTGTAGTCGTCGCAGTGGTGGTCGTTGGCGTGGTAGTGGTGGTCGTCGGCGTTGTTGTAGTTTTCGTTGTAGGCGTCGTGGTTGTCGTCGTGGGCGTCGTAGTTGTCGTCGTGGGCGTCGTAGTGGTCGTCGTGGGCGGGGTAGTGGTCGTTGGTGTGGTAGTGGTGGTCGTGGGTGTCGTAGTGGTGGTCGTGGGAGTCGTAGTGGTAGTTGTAGGTGTCGTAGTGGTTGTTGTAGGGGTCGTAGTGGTTTTTGTAGGAGTCATAGTGGTTGTTGTAGGGGTCGTAGTGGTTGTCGTAGGGGTCGTAGTGGTTGTCGTGGGGGTCGTAGTGGTTGTCGTGGGGGTCGTAGTGGTTGTCG